>JASAND010027672.1:0-180199 GCA_030248195.1 Trissonchulus latispiculum
ACTGTCTTGAGCCATGGTTTTGACCACCTGAGGGTGAGAATTCATCAAAATTGTCCGTTGAGTCATCCAAATAACAGTTTAGTATGTCAGTCCAAGTAATGTCTAATTAGTTGTTTATAATGTTAATCTGTGACATTAATCCCCATATATATGTATACTTATTATGTAATCACAGATACACGATTTTTGGGTTCACCTCTGGGAAATGTGAATGGTCCTTGCCCCAATTACCAAATTGAACTAAGAAATTGGTATTTCTTACTAAGCTAAAGTCTGTGGCTCTTCATAGCTTAATTACTCGTTAAGAAATAGGTATTTCTTAATGAGCCCAATGTCGTAAATCGAGGAATGATTGTTATGGTTCGACAATTATTGCTATGTATTCTTCTTGCATTCTAGATGAACAATATCAATGCCGCGGTGATCCACCAGAACTCCCTCGAAGAACTGAGGAGATTGTCCCTTTTTCAACTTCCCTACCATCCTGACAGTCCTGGGCATTATATCTACTTCAGGAGTAATGCCCCTGAACATAAGAAGGTGTCCAACTTCGCAAAAGTCAAAGGCCGCGACGCCAAGGGCGATCCCATTGTGATTTGCCATTGGAACAAGGCCGCCTTCACGGCCGAAAACCTCTATCAGCCCAGGCGATCCTTGCCTTCCTCACAGGATCCTTCTCGACCGCCTACAAGATCCTGAAAATCGAACCTCCCCAGGAGTCCAAACGGCTGGCCAATGAGGATGTGCAGCTTAGCCGCCTCCTCATGAATCCAAATCATTACTACCAATTCAAAACTCTGATAATGGGTGCCGTGCTATTTGCCAAATTCTCGCTGACACAGTTTAAGGAGGAACTGTTGGCTACCAGAGACAGTCGCCTCATGGAAGCGACCAGAAATCGTTTCTGGGGCATTCATCAGGAACTCTTGGACCTTCGTATCCGAGAGATGGAGGTGTCTAAGAAGACCCTCGATCAGGAGGCGTCTGATCACTGTGCCTCTCATCAGGCCGCCAACATGCTCGGCCAATTGCTGGAATTCTTCAGGGTCTATCTGAAGGACCCTGAAGGTATCTATACCGTGCGCCCCCGTGTGGCCGTGATTGGAGGATGCGCCCTCCAAAATCCCCAAGTCTTGGCCCTCCTCAGAGAAATAGCCGGAACGTCAGAACCGCTGATGTTCCCCATCACCAAGGCCACCCCCGTCCGCTGTCTTCGGGTGGCTCTGGCCATCCGTTCCCCACTGCTCACCAGAATTGTGGTGGTCCCGGAGATTGACACTACCATCCACAGATGTCCCAACGACCTCTATCGGGACGAGGCCATGCGACTCCATCAGGAGTTCAAGGATGTCCCACCCTACATGGAGTCTGTGCCCATGATCCGGGCCCTGCCAACATTGGTTTATGTCCGCGATTCTGTGGACCCCGTGAAGACCATGAAGAAAGATCCTGCCTGGGCCGGATTGGTGTGGGGATGCTACACATTCCGTGACGACGGCATCCACTTCCGGCCCCAGGATCCCGAGGCCATCCCTACTGGGCGTACCTATGCCTTTCCCCTCTGTTCTAATCAGAGGCTTCATCAGTCCTGGACGGCCACGTCCCTAAAGCGGGTCCCTCTATCCGTTTACCTCAGTAAACGGCCCCACAAGGACTCGCCCATTTACCGGCCCCGTCACCCGGAATCCAAGCCCAACGGCTCCTCAAAGCCCAAGGAGCCCCAGAGAAAAATCCCTGATCCTCCCAAAAGAAAGAACTCTCACTCCTTCCCTGAGAAGAGGTCTCCCTCCGTCCCATCGTTAATGTCCCTCTCCCTGCATGACCGCCCTCTCCCTTTTGAAATTGTTATGTACAGATATTTGTCTTGCATGTTTGTGCATTGTATATGTGACATGTATCTAATAACTACTTCTTTTAGCTAATTTTGAGAATGAGACATTTTGAGAAGCTCAGGTAGCTAACTGCTCCTAATTCCCCACTTACAAAAGTAATGCGTCTAATGGACCTCGACTGGGTACGTCAGGCTAGACTGCATAACACATACACAAATTCCATATTAGAATTCATTAATCTGTGGCATTAGTGTTTTCTACTTTCAGATGGAAAATAAGGAGAACAACCCCCCTCCCAATACCTATGACCCTACAGAACCACCTCAGCGGAATCGTGTCAGAGAAGCCCTAATGGAATGGGGCATCTATTCCGTCTCGACAGATCCTTCCCCAATCATCCGACACAGAGCCCCAGTTCCCGCCAAAGTGCCAAGTCCCCAACCTACCCAACCATATCTTGGTTACAGGCCCACGACAACACCCTCGTCAGATGGTCAGGCAATCTGCCCTCAATGCGGAGTGCCATTCGCAAAACCAGGACAACAGCGGAGCGCAACCCGTTGTCCAGTCAAAGTGCCTCTTTGGCTAGGCACCTACACAGTCCTGAAGAACTTAAACGAACATCCTCATCATGAACCGAAGACCTATGGAGCGGAATGTTTCTTAGAGATGTTTCCCAAAGAAGATAAGTATCCGGTTGCCACACAATACCCGGGCTTCAAGACCAAATTTGGCGATACCGGCTTGCGTCTCAGAAAGGCTCAAATTGATACAGACAACGCTGTCAGTATCCATCCTGACACAACAGTTCAGTTCACATCCAGGCGGCCTTTCGCATTTTCGCTCTCAACACCTACAAGTCTGATGATACGCCTGGAGACAGAGCCCTTTACGCCACTTCATTGGAGAACCTGCGAACGCAAATTCTGCAGATCGTCAACAATCCGGAGATTCAAAATGCGCAGCCATACTATCCCCCACCACCGTTCGGGCCGGAGCTCAGCTACCCTACCTTGGTCAATGAGACCCGCCCCTGTCCTCCCATCACACCCCGAAGTCCCCAAACCAGGACTTTTCAGCAGATGAGGATTGGGAAGAAGATGCTGGGGAGATCGAATCTGCATCGGAAAGCGAAGCGGAGAACACCGAACCCGAGTCCCCCGAACCTGAGTCCCTCCCGGAATCCTTGGTCGATAGTCTGGATCCACTCCCCCCGCCTGGTATGGCACCTCCCTAGTGCCCGATGATTGGCGCTATGATATCCCCAACTACGTCATCCGGGAAATCCAAGCTCTGCGAAGCTGTCTGGAAGCCGACATCATTCCGGCCAGAGAATACTTGAGGAACTGCGGCTTCTTTGCAGAGCCAAAGAAAAACCAGAAAGGGAGCCTGAGCCTACCAACTCCCCACCGGATACCCTCCCTTGCGCCTCCCTTGACTGCGATCCTCCCACCTTGGAGGAACAAATGGAAGATTATCTGCGATGGCTCACTGAATCCCCTGAGCCCTTCTACTATGAGGAGGAAGACTACACTCCCCCTCGTTGGAGCAGTTAGACTTAAGGGGGGCGACTAAACTTTTGCCCCGACTTTGTCCGATTGGCCTACTTTTTGGCGAAGTTATAGAGCATGGGTGTGGTCAAAAAATACTTGGTCGTTGGTTCTTAGCTGCCTTCCAGCCATGTGCAGCTATCGCGTTTATGTGCCCGACCCCCCCTTTTTCACAACTACCAACATAATTTATTAAAAATCTCTGCTGGATTCAAGACCCAAGCTTCAAGGTTGCCATTTGCCAATATGATTTGGCACATGTGCCCCTATCTGCGGAAAAATACTAGACTTCTGTATCTTATCTGCATCTACGGGAATTACTCTTCAAAGTTGAAGTTTCGGCAAAATTTTGAAAATTTTTGGCTAACGAAAGGAATATTTCATTACGGGTGCGAGCTATAAAGCTGTAATTTGGCATATACAGAGGCCCTATAGGAGTACTCATTTGTGCCAAATGGCAAGAAATTCTGCGGAGTGAAAAAATTTTTATGTCAACTTTAATCTTCAAAAATTGACAAAATCTCCATTTTTGGGCAATAGTACCACAGAAATCAAAAAAATCAAATTTTTCGAAATTAAAACTTTGAGATATTTGAACTCAGCGTGGTTGAAAACCCACCCACAAACAATTTCAGCTCGATTAGTGAAGGTTTGCGACTTCTATGGCAGCAGAAAGCCTTTACATAGGATCCGACAGACTGAAAACGGCGATATTGTCAATTTTTTAAGATTAAAGTTGACATAAAAATTTTTTCACTCCGCAGAATTTCTTGCCATTTGACACAAATGAGTACTCCTATAGGGCCTCTGTATATGCCAAATTACAGCTTTATAGCTCGCACCAGTAATGAAATATTCCTTTCGTTAGCCAAAAATTTTCAAAATTTTGCCGAAACTTCAACTTTGAAGAGTAATTCCCGTAGATGCAGATAAGATACAGACGTCTAGTATTTTTCCGCAGATAGGGGCACATGTGCCAAACATATTGGCAAATGGCAACCTTGAAGCTTGGGCCTTGGATCCAGCAGAGATTTTTAATTAATTATGTTGGTAGTTGTGAAAAGGGGGGGTCGGACACATAAACGCGACGGCTGCACATGGCTGGAAGGAATCTAAGAATCAACGACCAAGTATTTTTTGACCACACCCATGCTCTTTAACTTCGCCAAAAAGGAGGCCAATCGGTCAAATTTGGGGCACCCCCATTTTAGTCGCCCCTCCCCCTTAATTGTAAAACAGAGGATTGTAGTTAAAAAATACTCAAAAAACAACATAAAAACTACTATTTTGTGAAAAATACAAAAAAATCTGATATGCATATAAAAACAAAAATAGTGATGTATACTTTTGTTGAATATGTTATAACTGTGAAGTTTGTAATTGATTGGGTAATTGTCCGTGTTTAATAATTCAAAATGAACCAAAAATAGTGTGCGATCATTTGTATAGAAAGCTTCATAACCGTCACGAAAGATTTAAAAAATAATTGCATTAGTCTTATAAAGCATAGCTATTTGTACTTTATTATACCTAGTTTATTCTGTGTTTGTATTCTGTTCATTACCGTTTGGGTTATAATTGTAACTGTAATACTGGGAATCTTGTGCGAGTACTGTGTGAAGAGAACCAAGGCTGGCTAAAAAGGAATGTTTTAAAATCAAAACGGCAATAATAACGTGTATAGCATTTTCAAGTTCAGAACCTTATCTACTTGTACCTAGTTCAGAACAATAGCTATTCCAGTTATTTGTGTTTGTTGAATAATTTATGCAGTAATGTTATTATGAGGTATTGCATCAGTATTACCAATGTTTAGTTGTATTGTTGTACAGATTATCAGAATGTTCATGATAAGTGTCCATTGGATTAATTGATTTTACCGCATGCTATGTGCTTGTGACAGTCCAAAAAGAAATTTGAGCAATTTACTGACAGCGTAGTTATCAATATTCGAGAATGTTAAAAAGGGGAAGTTCAACTGTTACTTCAAGATTAATAGCGAAAGTTTAGACGAGTTGTATCAGGTCTTAATGTGTTAATTGGGAACATTTAGCTGTACGTTTGTAATTGTTATATCTGTATTGTACCCTATTGGTTATCCCTGAAAATGAAAGCTGATGAGTTAAAAAGAATGAGGAATTTCCGCAAAGAATCATTTTGCGACAATCCCGTGGTTCACTTTCCTGCTGTAACGATTAATAGTAGTGTGAATCTGGTACTGAATGAGGATATGGTCTTTGTACTGCTGAATTGAATTGTAATGACGTGAGACGGGAACAGTAAATGGATAGCCAATACTTTAGTTCTTATATTAATACCTAGAAAAGGAGACGAGATTAGGGAGGCACTGGCCCATCGAAGGCCGACCCCTAATAAATGCTGTAATATAAGCCAGGCGCGCTTATCAATTCCCCATGCTGAAATATAAGCCAGGTGCGCTTATGAACCCAAACTCCTGTCGATACTGAACCAGGTGCGTTTAGCATAAATTGAACCTGAAAGGAATATGCAAATTAGTTTTACGGTTCAAAGGTTATGGTGGTTGTGGAACGGATCCATAGTAGATCGACCCCACCACAAAAGAATATGCAAATTAGTTTTACGGTTCAAAGGTTATGGTGGTTGTGGAACGGATCCACAGTAGATCGACCCCACCTACCAGAGAAATACGTCAAGCACGAAACACAGCACATATAGAATACTCTGTATTGGTCTTAATTTTGCTGAATAGAAGACTTATTATACCGAATTATTGTCAGTAATTGTCGATTAGAAGTGAAAGTTAATTGCTATGTTGTACAACGGAT
Organism: Trissonchulus latispiculum; assembly: GCA_030248195.1. Classification (NCBI taxonomy): domain Eukaryota; kingdom Metazoa; phylum Nematoda; class Enoplea; order Enoplida; family Ironidae; genus Trissonchulus; species Trissonchulus latispiculum. Next base: position 6,190 of record JASAND010027672.1, read on the forward strand.
AATGTCATGAGGGAAATGAGTTAACATTTTGGTTTATTCCCCCTAGTAGAAATCCCACCCATTTTCTTGTGGAGGTTGTAATGGAATAACTTAGATCTTGCGCTCAAAAGTGGTTAAAAAGTCAGTTTCTAATTGGTCATCATCCCAAAAGAAGTTCTTACAGAAAAGGGAACCTAAAGATCCTGCCTAAATAAGCTTTAGTTTTGATATTGTGTCCAAGCCATAATTAATTTAATTGTATGATTGTTAAAATCGGAGTTGCCAGTCCTAATTGAGCATCTAATTGTCATTACGAGAAGAAAAGTTTAAAATTAGCCTATTACTAGCACTAGAGAAGGGCACCTACAAGCTTAGTTAAGATTAATTAGCCAAAAATAATGATCTATTATACTTGAGGTGATTATAATAATAATAATAATAAGATAAATTCCGAAATCTCCCTTTCTGAAAGGACAGGTGTCCTTTCCCACAGTGATCCGGGTTCGGTCACTCCCCCTTTCCATTGCCAGAGATTAATAAGCAAAGAAGAATCATAAAAATCCAGGAATTTCAGTGTTGGCATAAAAATTGGAATATAGAATTATCATGGAAAGAATTCAGTCTTTCTAGTTGAAAGGAATGCACTAATCTCCCTGTCAGCAGTGTCTAAAAGCACTTTTCACTGTTTAATAACATATATTAGAAGATGGTTTAACCAAATAATCACATAACTATGCAGTACGTAAGAAATTAAAAGTAATAAGTACCTAAGTGCGTAAATTTGCAATAATTCGTGTTTTACGATGTTCTAAGGCTTTAATCTGTTATTGGTAATCTTAATTAGTGTTAGTTAGGCTTATTTTATGTTAATTAGCTAATTCTTACGTAAGAAATGAATTTTTAATCGGTGACACAACTTAGGCTCATAAGAAAGAGAAATTTCTCCAATTTCCAAAAATGCAATCCCCACGTTTTAAGTCCCAAAATTGAATGAGTTATAAACGAAAATGTTTTAGTAAGATTAGCCTTAATTTCGTAATCTTACTTTGCTTAAAAAGAAAGTCCTAAAAGTGGACTTCTAAAAAACCTAACCTTATGCTAACTTTCCTCCTTTCTTTGTCTGGGAGGTTGTCTACCTCCCAGACTACATAGCAGTCAGGTGTACTGCTGTCCATTTTCTTTTCCTACGTACTTGAGGGTTGTCCTCAGGTGAGCTTTTGTTGGGCCTAGTCTAACAGAGGGAGGACAACAAAAGTTCGCCTCTCCAGAGGAAAATAAGACAAACATTTAACACAGGTAAAGTTCGGAGGGGGCTTAATGAATTTCCCCTAATTAAAAGTTTTGCAGAAATTAACCAAATATGTCCAGTCAAATAGGTAGAATATCAAGGTTCCCATGTTAAGTCTTTGAAACTTACGTAGATTGCGTAAAAGTTGGAAACACAAGCCAAAATTTGTAGTATTTCCCCTTTGGTTACGTTTACATGTTAACCAAAGTTTCGCAAAGTTTTGCAGAATTTCATCACCCCGATATCCATCAAAAATGGGTCAGTTGGGGGGCAATATTTCCAAAATCTCATTAATTTCAGCTTTTAATGGCCCAGCTGGCTCAACCAGCCGCTGGAGCTCTGTGCAACACGTAGCAAGCTTCTAGAAAGTTCTAGAACTTTCTAGAAGCTTTACTCTAAATTCAAAAGAAAATTTCGCTAAAATTCTAAAAATTTAGAAAATTTCGCTAAAATAAAAAGAAAACTCCAGTTCGCTAATGACCTGTCACCGAGCTGTCAGCAAAACTGTCAGCTCGGTTCCCAAAATTTTAAACTCATCAGTGTTCGTTTAGCAGCGACCGATAGCGGTCGGATTTTTAGTCCCTTCCCCCTGTGCGTATTACTTCTCGGACCCCAGGTGTGGTACGGAAATATAGTAATACGCACTCCCCCTTAGGACGCATAATAGGACTTTTCTGGCCCACACTGGCCAGAAAAAGGCTGAGAATAGCACACGAACGCTACAAATTGAGGAGCCATTTGGGTTTCTTATGCCCGGCTCAGGATCAGCAACATAGGAGAAAATATTAGGCATTTTTCTTTTTGGGCTTTTGGCCCCTTTTAGGTTGCATTTTCAGGCCTTCAGGGCCAATTTTTATGGAATTTTTGGGCCAGTGAGCCCCGATTTTATAGCAATTTTTTGGGCCCAAGGCCATTCCTTATTTCCATAGCATGTTGGGCCTCCGGGCTAGTTTTATTTTACCTTTTATTTTATTATTTAATCAATCCAAAATCATAAGGGCAGCTCATGTAAAAACCTCCTGTGCGATGGAGGTGTTGAGGCGTGCCCAGTTTTCTCTACTTTTACTTTTCTCGTTTTAATTCCTTTTCAGATTGCATCCAACGCTTGAAGGGGATGGCTGCAATGTTTTGCAGAATTCCTGCAAAATTTCGAATCATTTTGAACCATCGTTGCAGCCATCCCCTTCAAGCACCCCCCTCCCCGACTGGCCTTGGTACAACAACCATGGCAACAACAACAGCAGCAACAACAACAACCGGGTCTTTGTCTTATTAAAATTTGTTCAATTTATTGCCACTCACCTTAAATGCTCTACGCGAAATATTTATAACATTAATTCTCAATTAAGGGAAATTGAAATTGCTGGTTCAGTGGAGGCTTCAGCTACTATGAAGTTTATACTGCATTCAAGGCCAGCTTAATTTTGTTTTATCACCTAGCTGGTCAGCAGAATCTGATATAGCTTCCGCTGCATGAGCCGGAAAAAGAATTAATACTGGACGAAATTGGTAAACTTTCTTCTAAAATGTTATTCAAAGTTCGGTAAGGAGGCCGGTAAGGGGAGCAGTTTCCCTGTCCTCACCAAAGCCCAACTCCAAAGGGACCAAATCCCGTATTCCCCTTCGGGTAGCATTCCCATTAGGAAATCTCAGTTGTACAAATCTGACGGCACCGTCAGAACCATGCAAAAGTGTTTCAACCCGGGCCATTTTCCAGGTTACCCGTGGGGAAGGATCCTTTAGGAGCACAATCTCTCCCACCTCTGGATGTCTGTCTACCTGCGAACGATGAGCCTTAAACCACAGGCGGTGACTTTCTTTAAGCTCCTGTAAGTACTGAGTCTGCCAAATAGACCAAAACTGATCCAGTCTCCGCTGCATCAACGGGTGGACACGATGCGGTTAAAGCAGCGTGACCACTTCTGCCCCGGCAGTACCCTTGATGACGCCTCGGATAATTGCATGCAGCAATTATTCAGTGCCAGACCTAGGCCCCACACCCATTTAGATAAACAAAATTGGGTCTGGCACTACCCCAACAAGCGAAAGCGACTGGGGTAGGCACTAAGTGAAAAAATTCCTTTTCATTTACCAAGCCACGGCCTTTTGGCCTAAAATTAGTAGGCCTTTATGGCCTAAAAATATTCTCTTTATTTGTCACTTTTGAGGTTATTTTTTGTAGTTTTCATGGGTTTATGAGTGGGACCCCAAACCTCTAATTCTGAGTTAGAGAGCCCCTTAATTAGCTCTGAAATTAATAAGCTAGTTAAAAGGATTAATTCCCCACAGCCGGCAACTAGGAGTTGCCGGCCATGTTTTCGCAAAAGCATTGTAATATCTAAGAAAAATTACACAACCTGTACTATGTTTTATTTTTAGCGTTAGGTCGGCAGTAAAAAACCACTAGGCACTAAAAATATAGGGTTTTTAAAAGCCAATCTCTAAAACATGAGTCGTTCTACGTTTAATTTAATTAATTATTAAGCAGTCGTTTAAGAGGAATGGCCGGCTTCCTCACTTTTCGTAGTTTTAATTAATTGTATATCTAGTTTAATTGACTGTTCTTTGTTATTAGTAATAATTGCTTAGCAATTATTACTCACTGGCTTTCATTAAAATTCAAGTCAAACCTTTTCCAAACTTGTGAAGTTTAAGTTTTTTCCCATAAAAATTTCTTTTATAAGCAATTCGAAAGAATTGCAAAAGCCGTAAAACTCGCGCACAACAAAGTTCAAAGTTTACAAACTTCTTACACAAATGAGCCTAAGTTTAATTTATGTATTAGTTAAGTAGCTAGATATTTATTAATATGACTATTCTGTAAAACTGAAATGTGAATGTTTTGCTGGTCTGAAGTGTGAATGTTCTGCAAATCTGAAGTGTGAATGTTTTGTAAGAGTGAAGCATAAATGTGTTGCAAAATTTGGATGTGCATGTGTCCCTAAAAAAGTACCTAAGGCGGTTATTCGGGTAAACCCCTCATGGAGCGTGAGGTTCCGAAACTAATCAAGTTTCAAGGGTGTCTGGTTGAATGGTTGTGGAATGCTCTGATTTGCATGTATGCGGAATAAATGTTTTCGGATAATTGCGGCGGCAACTCACGGAAACTCCCCTTGTACGATAGGGGTTGTGAGGATTGTCAACTCTGTATAAATGTCTGTTGATTGGATGGTTATTGAGAATGTAGCTAGTCATATCGGGATAATCCAGGATTACTAAGGTTTTAAAATAAGTTGTAGTAAACCCTACCGATAATTGTCAAGTTGCAAATCGCATTAAACTCTATATTAATTAAAGATAGCATTTTAAACAGTCCGAAATAATTCCAGCGAATTTACATTAGAACTCCTGTATTAGGCAGGAAAATGGTGTGAATGTGTACAAATGTTTGTTTGTTGTTGAATACTTGTGGATCTGAGGGATATGAGTGTGATAAACAGTGTGAATGAGTACCTATTTCAATATCGAAGTAATATGCAAATTAGGTAGTTAATCTAGTCCAGGGTCACGGGGACCCCAGGATAAGCTGATATTACCAGGTGGACCTCGATTCGTCCACGTAGGTATGCCCGCAAGAAGGGAGTGGACGAATCGCAGATAAAGGACTTCGTGCTGGTCTGTTTCACCTGTCTAGAGCCGAATTTTGTCCCAAAATCTGTAATATAAATTAGTTAAGTCTGTCCACTGTTTCGTATTAATTGTATGTGTTAATTAGCTAGATCTGTGCCAGTAAATTCACCTCGAGCTAGTAATTCTTGAGTGCATTGCAAAATAACTCATACATTTTGTCAGCCTTTAGCACAAAAGGCAAAAGTTAGTTTTAATCAAATTGCAAGAACTATGTCAAAGTTGTTATTCTTGCCCTCACTCGTTCTCGCTAACGGGGCAACTAATTTGGTTATAATTTGTATCTTTACGAAGTACATTATCTCTACAATTTAGACTTTTTATGTCAACCAGTTGCTCCAAAGGGTAAACGTTTCCCGTCGAAAATACTAGCCAAATTGGGCTATAAGCATCAAATCATATTTGTTTGTCAAAATGAACGAGTAACTTGTAATGGAATGACTTAGATCTTGTGTTCAAAAGTGGTTAAAAAGCTAGTTTCTAATTGGTCATCGTTCCAAAAGAAGTTTCTGCACTAAACGGAGTCTAAAAGATCTTGCCTGTGTTAAGTTTTAGTTTTGATATTGTGTCCAAGCCATAATTAATTGTTATTGTATAATTACTAAAATCAGAGTTGCCAGTCCCAATTAAGTATCTTCCAACCTCTACGAGAGAAAGAGCCTAAAATTTACTTCAACATTAATACAAGAAAAAGGCACCTACAAGCTTTAAGTTAAAATTAATTAGCCCAAAATAGTGATCCATTGTACTTAAGACAATTACAATGAAAATAATAAGGCCGACTCCAAAATCCCCCTTTTGAAAGGACAGGTGTCCTTTCCCTCAGTGACCCGGGTGCGGTCACTCTCCCCGTCCATTGCCAGAAGTCATTAAGAACATAAGAATCACAAAAAAATCCCCGAATTCCAGTACTGGCATAAAAGTTGGAGTATTGAATTATCACGAAAAGAATCCAGCGTTTATAGTGAAAAGAATGCAATAATCCTCGCCAGCAGTGTTTAAAAGCATTTTTCATTGGTTAATAATGCATATTAGAAGATGGTAACAAAATAATTACCTAATTATGTTGTACGTAGGAAATTAAAAGTAATAAGTACCTAAGTACGTTAATTTTGGATAATTTATGTTTTATGATGATTTTAAGCTCTAACTTGTTATTAATAATGTTATTTGGTATTAGTTAGGCTTAATTTATGTTAATTAGCTAATTATTACGTAAGAAATGAATTTTTGGTCCGTGACATAACTTAGGCTCATAAGAAAGAGAATTTTCTCCCATTTCCAAAAATGAAATTCCCACGTTTTAACTCCCAAAATTGAGTAAGTTATAAACGAAAATGTTTTTAGTAAGATTAGCCTAATTTCGTAATCTTACTTTGCTTAAAAGGAAAGTCCTAAAAGTGGACTTCTAAAAAACCTTTGTATTAACTTTCTTCTTTCTCTCTTTCCTTCTTTCTTTGTCTGGGAGGTTGTCTACCTCCCAGACTACATGGCAGCCAGGTGCGCTGCTGTCCCTTTCTTCTTTCCTACCTACGAAAAGGCTTGTCCTCAGGTGAACTTTTGTTGGGCCTAGTCCAACAAGAAGAGGACAACAAAAGTTCGCCTCTAGAAAAGAAAAGAGGACACAAATTTTAACACGTACACAAAGTTCGCAGGGGGCTTAATTAATTCCCCCATAATTAAACTATTATGAAAATTTATTACACATAGTCAGTCAAATACGTAGTGTATCGAGATCCTAATTTTAAGTCTTCAAAAATTACGTAGATTGCGTAAAAGTTGAAAACAAAAGCTAAAATTCGTAGTATTTCCCCTTTGGTTACGTTTACATGTTAACCAAAGTTTCGCAAAATTTTGCAGAATTTCAGCACCCGATATCCATCAAAAAAGGGTCAGTTGGGGGGCAATAATTTCCAAATCTCATTAATTTTAGCCCTTAATGGCCCAGCTGGCTCAACCAGCCGCTGCTGGCCCTGTAGAAAAGATAGCAAGCTTCTAGAAAGTTCTAGAACTTTCTAGAAGCTTTAAGCTAAAATGAAAGAGAAATTCCGCCCCCAGTTCGCTAATGACCTGTCACCGAGCTGTCAGCAAAACTGTCAGCTCGGTCCCCAAAATTTTAATTCTTTCAGTGTTCGTTTAGCTGCGACCGACAGCGGTCGGATTTTTAGTCCCCCTCTCCTGTGTGTGTTACTTCTCGGACCACTGGTGTGGTACGGGAATATAGTAACACACACTTCCCCGTAGGACGCTTTAGGACTTTTCTGGCCCACACTGGCCAGAAAAGGGTTGAGTCTCAAGCACGAACACTACAAACTGAGGAGCCGCATGGGTTTTTTATGCCCGGCTCAGAAACTGCAATTTAGGAAAAAATCCTAGGAAGTTTCGGCCTCTTTTTGGGCCATATTTTTTATGCTTTTTCGGCCTTTGGGCCTTATTTTTATATGGTATTTTGAGGCCTTCATGGCCAGATTTTATGAAGCATTTTGGGCCAACGAGCCCCGATTTTATAGCCATTTTTTGGGCCTAAGGCCACCCTTTTATTTCTCTAGCATGATGGACCTCCGGGTCAAATTTTAGTTCCATAGCATGTTGGGCCTCCGAGCCAGTTTTATTTTACCTTTTATTTTATTATTTAATTAATCCAAAAATCAGGGGCAGCTCATGTAAACCCCTCCTGTGCGATGGAGGTCTTGAAGCATGCCCATTTTTCTCTTCTTTTACTTTCTTGTTTTAATTCCGTTTTATTTACCAAGCCACGGCCCTTTGGCCTAAAATTAGTAGGCCTTTATGGCCAAAAGATTCTCTTTTATTTGTCACTTTTGGGGTTATTTTTTGTAGTTTTCATGGGTTTATGAGTGGGACCCCAAATCCGTAGTTCTGAGCTAGAGAGCCCCTTAATCACGGCTCTGGAATTAATAAGCTAGTTAGAAGAATTATTTCCCCACAGCCGGCAACTAGGAGTTGCCGGCCATGTTCTCAAAAACTCCATATTGCACAAAAAATTATACTGTCAGTATTATGTTTTGTTTTTTAGCGTTAGGTCGGCATTAAAATCACTAGGTATCAAAATTATAAGGTGTTTTAGAAAGCCAATCCTTAAAACATGAGTTGTTCTACTTAATTTAATTAATTATCAAGCAGTCTTTCAAGAGGAATGGCCGGCTTCCTCACTTTCCGTAGTTTTAATTAATTGTGTATTTAGTTTATTTGACTGTTCTTTGTTGTTAGTAATAATTGCTTAGCAATTATTACTCACTGGCTTTCGTCAAAATTCAAGTTAAAGTCTTTTCTGAAACTTACGTCGTTTAAGTTTTTCACAAAATTTCTTTTATGGGCAATTCTGAGGAATTGCAAAAGCTGTAAAACTCGCGCACAACAAAGTTCAAAGTTAACAAACTTTTTTCACACAAATGAGCCTAAGTTTAAGTTAGTTCATTAGTTAGTCTAAGTAGCTAGATGTCTATTAATGTGATTGTTTTGTATAATTGAGGTGTGAACGTCTTGTATGATTGAAGTATGAATGTTTTGTAAGATTGAGGTGTGAATGTTTTGCAAGCCTGAAGTGTGAATGTTTTGCAAGAAAGAAGCGTGAATGTGTTACAAAATATAGATGTGAATGTGTCCCCAAAAAGTACCTAAGGTGGTTATTCGGGTAAACCCCTCATGGAACGTGAGGTTCCGAAATTAACCAAATTTCAAGAATGTTTGGCTGAATGATTGTAGAATGCTCTGATTTGTATGTATGTAGAATGAACGTTTTTGTATAATTGTGGTGGCAACTCACGGAAACTCCCCTTGTACGATAGGGGTTGTGAGGATTGTCAAATCAGTATGAATGTCAATTGGATGAATGAGTATTAATAATGTAGTTATTAATATTGGGATAATCCGGGAAGCTTAAAGTGTAATAAGTCGTGGTAAACTCTGCCAACAATTCTCAAGTTGTAAATCACATCGAACTCCACATTAATTAAAGATAGCATTTCAAACAGTCTAAAAATGTCAGTCGAAACGGATTATCTCAACATATTATAGTTCACTGGTTCTCATCTGGTGCATGAGGCCAATACCTGCGAAATTGTCCTAAAGCTCCTGTATTAGGCAGGAAAATGGTGTGAATGTGTATAAGTGTGTGTTTGTTGTTGAATGCTCGCCGATCTGAGGGATATGAGTGTGACAAACTGTGTGAATGAGTACCTACTTTAGTATTAGGGTAATATGCAAATTAGGTAACTAATACGGTCCAGGGTCATGAGGACCCCCAGGATAAGCTGATACAACCAGGTGGTCCTCGATTCGTCCACGTAGGTACGCCCGCAAGAAGGGAGTGGACGAATCGCAAATAAAGGACTTCGTGCTGGTCTGTTTTACCTGTTTGGAGCCGAATTATGTCCCAAAATCTGTAATATAAATTAGCTAAATCTGTCCATTGTTTTGTATTAATTATATGTGTTAGTTAGCTAGATCTGTGCCAGTAGATCCATCTCGAGTTGGTGCATCACAAAATAACTCATGCGCTTTGTCAGTCTTTAGCATAAAAGGCAAAAAGTCACCTTTAATCCAATTGCAAGAATTATGTAAAATTATTATTCTTGCCCTCACTGATTCTCGCTAATGGGTCAACTAATTTGGTTGTAGTTCACATTTTTGTAAAGTATATCATCTGTACAGTTTAGACTTTTTATGCCAACTAGTAACTGCAAAAGGTAAACGTTTTACGTCGAAAATATTACCCAAATCTGACAGTAAGCACCAAACTGTACTCGTTAATCAATGCAAACAAGTAATTATGGGATCTAATGGCATACATGGTGAATATCTTTACGTAAGCATCAAATAAACCTAAAAGCACATAAATAATAGTTAGTTAGATCATTAGTGTTGTATAATTACGTAAGAATTATGGATTAGGATAAAACCATCTTCTAATAAGCTTAAAGGGAATAATCTTTGTAAATATGCGTTTCCATTCTCGTACACTTGCTATACAGGAAACAGGTGCTTTCCTGTCGTGAATCTTACGCCTAAAATCTAATTATGCGCAGACCGAATATGATTGCAAAGAATACACGTTGAATCGGCGATTTCCGGCATCCCAATGCAGGAAATCGCCCAAAAACTCATATTCGGCGAAATTCTATCTATTTTAAGTTAACAACACATATTTTGTCCTGCAAAATGGTCAAAGTGCATTAATTCCAGTTTTGTCAATAGAATCTTAATCAGAATTAACCAAAGCTTCAATTTTCGTCTCTGAAAGCCTTAAAAGTGAGTAATAGTTGCTGGGTTTGATTCCCGCACTTGTGTTCTGAACTAATGGGTTTTAACCCATTTGATTCAGGTTCGTCGAAGGTCATTCCTGCCGGATTTGGATCCTCAGTATTCTGATCCAGTGGAGCTTTGAGCGAATTGATGAGCCAGTGTCTGCAGAAGCAGTAGTCCAGTTATCCAGTAGATTAGCCAGTAGTGATTGATATTGATTTGCCTGATTCGATTCTGATCCTGTTAAGCGCTATTCAGTACAATTGAAGGTACATTGGAGGAGAATTGTAGTCTAAGAATCTGAGGCAGAGACTTGACCCAAGGAACCTAATCATTGTCGGGTGAACCTAAAACTGTACTAGAAATCAATCCCTGTTCGCTGTTCATTCCTCTATTCTAAAAAGTATCTGAAAATGCAGTCCCTTACCTGTTCTTCTATTCTTTCTTTGGAAGTTATCATCCCTGTGTTGTCTCTGGCTTAGGCCAAACTACCCAACTGTACTGTGAAGAAACAACTGATCCACGAAGGAAGATAGTAGTAGATCCTATTAAATTAACTGTTTAATTTAAATTATAATTATATTTGTAGCCATCTCCCGGTATCACCCCGCCTGGACCGACCCCATTATTGTGTGCTATCCAAACTTCCCTAACCACTCGTGAGGTTGCAGGTGTAACCTGACGAGATCACCCAACTCCATAGACCGGAATTGTAATACCCGACACTCTGTTAATCTTAGCTAATCATTTGTTATATTGAATCTGTGCTATAGTTTTCTGTAAAAGACTAATAGAGAGTAGACCTGAGTTTAAGTACACGACACGCAACACACCCTAACGTGCCCAGTCATAATACCTGAAGAAGAGGACTAATAAATTAGTCTCAAGTTAATTGTTAACCGGTCAGTCACTAGTTTAGTTAATCTAATATTCGGAAATATTCAGTCCCTTAAAATAACCCTTTCCACCCAAGGGCTGGCAACTCTGGTAAATTGAGTAATCTGTAATCTTGTGAATATTTTGTAATCCTCGTTGCTGTTAATAATTGCCTTGAAACCATTCTGTCCCTTTAATTGTAACCATATCACGTTTATATAATAAATTAATCTTGTTGCGTGCAAATCGTGGTCTACATTTCAGCTGCTGAAAAGAGATCCAGGTGAGATCTCCCAGAGATAATACTAAAGGTAATCTGCTCAGATCCAATTAATTTGGATCTGAATCTCAAGTCGAAGACTAATTGTCTGATCCTAGTTTTGACCTGTTGCGTCAAAGCAATCCTATCCATACTCCAGGTGCGATTGGATAGTGCCTAACCCCTCCCAATTAAACGAACTCACAGTAGTACCCCTAACAGGTTAGCTGTAGGGATCCCCGATTTTGGTAAACCACCTTTCGGGAATCTGGTACATAAGTTTGTCTACCCAGGCAAACGCGCTAACCTTCCGTGTAAGCGAACTTTCAACCTAAGCGACCCCACTTTCGAAATCAAATTAAATTGGTCAAGTTTTCTATCCTAATCTCACTCAGTTCATTACACGTCATCTATTAGTTGGGTAGGAGACGTGGGCAAAGTTTAGGTGTACGGGAGCTGGTAACGCCCTCCCTTGTGTTCTTTGGATTCTATTGTCGTGCTCCCTTTTGTATTTTCTATCGGTTTTGTATGTTTACTCTAAAGTTGGAAAGTGTATTTTGTGTAGTAAAATCTAGCGGTATTCGGTCTATTAGCTTTCGGGACGGTCGTCTAGGGCTCACAAGTGGTTCTACCTTAATCTACTCGCAAATTTACAGTACTCTCGCATCTTCTCTCAATTGGCTAGGACTGGATATCACACACTGAGCACCTACTTGCAATCATCTAGTGAAGTCCGACATAGTTTATTTAAGGAGGTTACACATCGTACCTCCACACTACTCTTGCTAACTCTTTATACAGGAAACAGGTGCTTTCCTGTCGCAAAGGCCATAACTGGCAGAAAAGCCTTATGCGCAGTCCGAATATAACTGTAGAAGAATACATGTTGAATCGGCGATTTTCGGCTTTCCAATGCAGGAAATCGCCCAAAAACTCATATTCGGCGAAATTTTACCTATATCAAGCCAATAACGCCTATTAGTCACATTTCATCCCGCAAAAGCGGTCAAAGTGTGTTAATTCTGGTTTTCAACAAAATCTTAATCAGAATTAACTAAAGTTCTAATTTTCGTCTCTGAAAGCCGTAAAAGTGAGTAATAGTTGCTGGGTTTGATTCCCGCACTTATATTCTGAACTAATGGGTTTTAACCCATTTGATTCAGGTCAGAGACGAAGCCGCTGCCTGCCAAGAGTCTCGGATCGGTGTTTATGATTAGTCTGTGGTCATCAAACCGGAGTCATTATCAGTAGCGTATTAGTATCAGTCAGACGGAAGTCGTCAGTCAGTATTTCGAACTCAGTCAGAATTGGTTATTATTGATCCAGTCTTTGAAGGTACATTGGCGGTTATCAGCACTTGACAACAGTATAAGGCAGAGACAGTCTGGTTCACGACCTAATCTATTTGGGAATCCTTAAAACCTAACGTTATTAATTGTTCGAGAATCATTTGTGCGAACTATCAAAAAATATCTGAAAATGCAGTCTTTTGCCCGCTTGTCTGTCACTTTTGCCGAAGTTATCATCTTCTTGTTGTCTCTGGCTTAGGCCAACTGTCAAGCTATACTAGAAGAAGAGATTGCTCAGAGAAGAAAGATAGTGAAACCATTTTAAATTAACTGTTTAATTTACTTAATAATAACATTTGTTGCCATCTCCCGGTACCACCCCGCCTAGACCGACCCCTGTATTGTTTAGTAATCCCAAACTTCCGCAACCACTCGTAAAACTGCAGGTGTAGCTTGACGGGATCACCCAAACTCCTAGACCGGAACTGTGCAAAACCGACACTCTGTTAATTTTAGTTAATTATCTGTTATATTGAACCTGTGTCGTAGTTTTCTGTAAAAGACTAATAGAGAGTAGACTTGAGTTTAAACACACGACACGCAACACTACTTAACGTGCCCAGTCACAGAACCTGAAGAAGAGGACTAATAATTAGTCTCAAGGTAATTATCAACCGGTCAAACTTTAATTTAGTTAAACTATAATCAGGTAATCTCTCGTCCCTTTCCAAACTAACTCTCCCCAACCAAGGGCTGGCAACTCTGGTAAATCGAGTAATCTGTATTCTTTTGAATATTGTAATTCAAATTGTAGTTAATACTTGTCTTGAAACCGTTCTGTACCCTTTAATTATAATCATATTGTTCTTAGGGTCTATTTCTTTAAAGATTAAACGGAATAGATTAAAATTAATCCACATTAAAGAAATAGCTAGCAGGATTAAGCGGATTAAATTTTAATCCTGCTAGTTAAACGAGTTAAACGAGCTGCTTTTAATCCGACCTTTAATCCTGTTTCTTTAATCATGCAGGATTAAAATATTTAATCCAACCCTATTTCTTTATTGCTTAGCAGGATTAAAAATGAGAGGGTTGATTTTAATCCGACCGCCGTAATTTCTATTTCTTTAAGAATTAATTTTAATCCGTTTAATCCTGCTGGCTAATTTTGAACTGATTTTTAATCCCCGTGCTGCTACGGAGGTTAAACGGATTAAAAACTAAATCAGCGGAAAGTTGCATTTACAATCAGCAACTGCATATATAGACGGCGCTGTCACTGCCGTAATGACACTTACTGCATTTTCATTGGATATTTGATGTTAGTGTTAAGTTTAGCTATTCTTAAAAACCTAAAAATGTTAGCTAAATAAATAAATCTGCTAAAAATACAAAAGTTACTTTCTCAAAATTGCCAATCTTTTTGGAAACTGTTAGCAAAGATGCAGTTTATAACAGTTTTTTTATTATATATTTCTTCTGTTACGCAAGCCGGACAATAGAAGCAAGGTGGCATTACACAGGCAAATTAACCGAGGCATTTTTAGTTTAGTCACTGTCCCATATGCTGTAAGATTTGCGATTCTGAAGTATCTGCCATGCAAGCGGAAAGGTTGCCATTTAACACAAATGTGTTCCACAAAATACTCCTGGACTCTTTTTCATTTGCTCCGATTAGTGCTTTCTAGCTAAAGTGGTTGCTTGACAAAGTTGGGAAAACAGGCAAACTTCAGGTTGTGCATATATTTCAGTTTATTTCCAGATTTCCAGACGACCAAATTTTGTGTCATTAATCCGTGCCATCTAAAAATGAATTGGTCAATGCCCAACACTGGTTATTTCGAAAAAAGCCAAACCTACCGTTGTTACTATTATATATTCGTACTTGCTAATCTTGGCGAACATTTTTTGTTGATTATTTTACTAACCGACATGATATTCGGTACAAGTCATATTAATTTCAGGTTCTCAGATTTTTCCTTTGACATCTGACTACCGCAGTAGATTGGCGCCGGTGTCAGTGGACGTGGTGGCCATTCTAAGTTTCGGGTAAAGTAGGATTGAATATACAGAATTTGCGTTTTTCAGGCTAATGCTTGCGCTCAAATAGAGCGGTTAAAGTTCGCTATATTCAATCCTACTTTAGTATGAACCTAGAATGGCCACCACGTCCACTGACACGGCGGGTGCCGCGGTCCGGACTCAAACATAGAAAAACCATTAAAATTTAGTAAATTTAGGTATTTGTGACATTATTTCGTTTTCGCAATGGCAGTTGAATAAATACTGTCGAGATACTGTAAGTTTTTTCATGAAATCGGTGACAAATTTTTCGGTTCCTTTTGGTCATTCTTGCAAAAGAAACGAGAAAAAAACTGAATTTTTCGAAATGAAAAGACATGTTGCCATTCACTTTAGTGCGACTGGAAGCACACCCACATCAAATTTCAGGTAACTGGGAAAGTTTTGCGCTTTAAATAGTTCAAGGACTAATTAGAAGTTCCCAAAAACTACTTCCAGTTAATTAATCCCAACAATAAAGAAATAGCGTTTGGATTAGTTTTAACCCACGGATTAAAATCTTGCAGGATTAAAACTTTTAACTTCTATTTCTTTATTGCAGGATTAAACGGATTAAAATTAACTCGTTTAATCTGCGAGTTAAAACAGCAGGATTAAACGAGTTAATTTTAATCTGTTTAATCCTGCAATAAAGAAATAGAGGTTAAAAGTTTTAATCCTGCTGGTTTTTAATCCGTTTAATCAGACCATTTTAATCTTTAAAGAAATAGGGCCTTAGATAATAAACTAATCTTGTTGGGTGTAAATCGTAGTCTACATTCCAGCTGCTGAAAAGAGATCCAGGTGAGATCTCCCTAGAAGTAATAAAGGTAAATTGTTCAGATCTAAGTTGGATCTGAACCCAGAGTTAAAGACTAACAGTCTGATCTTAGTTTTGACCTGTTGCGTCAGAACCTTCCTATCCATACTCCAGGTGCGATTGGATAGAGCCGAACTCCCCTAATCTAACGAACTCACAGTAGGACGCCTAATAGGTTGGCTGTAGAGATCCCCGATTTTGGCAAACCACCTTTCGGGAATCTGGTACATAAGTTTGTCTATTTAGGCAAACGCGCTAACCTTCCGTGTAAGTGAACTTCTAACCTAAACGACCCCATTCTCGAAATCAAATCAAATTAGTCAAGTTTTTTCTATTTCAACCCAACTCAGTTCATTACAAATATATACTCCATTTATGCGTACAGTGCAAGATGTCAATAAGCTACTGCGGGCATACAAATTACTGAGATGCACGATGTAGAGTCGGAATGTAAGAAGCTAGTTCGTGGCATCGGGATAAAGCACGGCAAGTTAACACTAAGCCATACCACAATAGAGATAAGAAGATTTTAAAGAAAGATTTTTTGAAAGAAAGAAAAATCTTTCAAAATAAAGAAGGAGGAAAGAAAGTTAAGGTAAAGGTCAAGTGTAATTTAATCCCTCCCAGCTAGAGCTGTGTGCGTTTGTTGCACACAATGTCAATGCTTAGAGTGTCACCTGTCATTCAAACTTTTGACCTTTGTCATAACTTTAGCTTATTGCATGAAGAAGGAAAGTAATTTCATTCTGAAAGAAAGAAAGAAAATTCATTTCCAAATATTCTTTCTTTTAAATTAAATGAGAGCGTAGCTGTGGAAGTACTACGACGAGGTGTGTTTGGGGTTTTATAAGAAGCCCTCCGCAATTCAAAACCAAATCCAATTCAAAGAACAATAATCAGAACGCAAGGAGCTCTTTATAATTTATAATTTGTAATTTGTAATAAATCGCGCACACTTCATAAGATGCAAACCTTACCATGTTTGAGTTTATCGAAGATAGCTGCGGTCAGACCCAGAATTACAATTAATAGGGCACAGGCAACTATAGCCGCAATCAGTAATACTTTGTAACTAGACATCCTGGCATCCACTTTATCGCTCAACTCAAACACTACGAATAAAAGAACGATCGAAACAAAGAAGTGTCACTCGGCATCGCACAGTTTTGTACAAATTTATAGTTTTAAGGACTACTGCTACTTTAAAATAAAGTTGAGCAAGCGCATTAAAATAAGGAACTAACAAACTAACATAAAATATAACGTTATTACAACATCAATCCAACTGAAATCGTGAAAATATTTTTGTTCTTTGCTTAATAAATAATTAAAATTTGTAAAATTTAATTCTGAAAGCGTTGAAGCGTGTCACCTATATTTTAGGTTACAAAATTTGTATCTTAAAACTGTAGTAGCTGGTTTTAGTCCCCTATTTGAGTATCATATGCTGAAGATAAGATCATTCCAGACCTTGAACGTAATGCCTATATTAAGCAATAAATTTTAAAGTAAGTGTCACTTATTTGAGCAGTTTAACAATACATGCGTTTGAAACTAAACCTCGAAGCTACGAGTTGGTCTTCAGCGAAAAGTGTAGTTATCTCAGTAATCTTTAGTATCTGTTCCAAAATTATTTCAGGTCCAGAACCAAGCAAGGTGTAAAATACCCATTCTTCTTCTACGCTCATCAAACTCACATAGGGGCAACATGCCACTCCGGTGACCCTCTGTTCTCTAAGGCACAATATAGATTAATAACACAGAACGAGTCAACGATTTCCAGAAGCTCGCCTGGTGTTCAGGACAGGGGAAAAACAGAGGTGGTGTTCCGAAGCTGGAAGCGCAGACCATGGATTACGAGATAATCACGGATGGCACCCTAGTCGGCAGTGTTGAATTTTCTGCTCATAAAAGTGGCACTTATATACTAATTACTAACCCTTTAAATGTATAGGTCTTTCCGCACCTGGGGCATATTTTATAAAACTACTATTACAGGCATACATTAACATAGGGTCGGGTCCTGTCTCAGGTATGGACATTGTATATTTAAAATGGTCTGACCTCAAACAATAAATAAACAAATAATAATAAATAAACTAAACTCAAATAATTTGGTCAAGATATTTTCTTATGCCAGATTACCCCTTCCCTACCCGGTCGTGAACTGAACTACTGAGCTTGTTGGGGACAGCATGTAGCTTCGACTATCAAGTAAAATGAAATTTATTTAAAGATAAGTAATATGTATATAATTGCTATTGGTTACTAGTATTTAATAAAATGTGCAGTCTTTAGCAGCCCTTCGGAGTTTACGTAAGCCTAAAACAAACTGATAAAAGAAATTACGCATGATAACCTGATTACCTAATGCCTATTTTTCTGACGCCACTGCATTGCAGATGCACATTTTACAGTACAGTGTACTAACGTTAATAAAGTGCTTATTTATCGTTATTTATTTTAAAGAAATCCAAAAAAGTGAATTAAAATTTAACAGTTATTCATTTACTGGATTTACCTTGAATTTAAGCTTTTTTAAATTTTTGAATTTTTGAATTCATAAACCTCCAGTATGCACCCATACCAAATTTCAAAGTTACTGGTCAAAACAATCAAAAGTTATGGCTGGGGGGAAAGCGCAGGAGACCCGTATTCTCTTCAATGCTGTGCGTGCGTGCTTCAAGTAAAAGCAAGAGTGTTTTACTTTAATCGGGGGCATGGAATCACAGGAATATAAATCGAAAGCTTTTGTTGCCCGAACATCCGATTTTGAACACAAAACTGTTACGCCATTCACTAGCCAAGATACTATAATTTCTATAAAATAGGTGTTTGCAGTGTTCTAGTCCGAAAAGTCAAATTAGAGATTTGCCGGGCAGTTTAAAGATAAAAGAAGCCGACGCTGCCACCAATGTCCAGTTTCTGTTTAAAAAATAGCGGACTTGGACAAACGACGCAAGGTACCTCAAAACACATATCGGACTACACTTAGCCCAGATTTTGTAGGTTCCGTGATTCCTGTTAGCATAAATGTTAAGTGAACAAGATTTACAATGCCTCTAACGACAAGGAGAGTAGATGATGGGAAGAGTATGACACGGGACTCTTCCTAGAGTAATTAGCCTGTCAGATGCTCGGCACATTAAGGCCGAAATCTCGGGGGTCAAGGTTGATACAGTTAACCATGTGTTTATATGCGTTTGAACTAAAATCCCTAAGTTATGTCAAAATTACGTGTATAAGGTGCCCTCCGAGATCTCGTGAGGGGGGGGGGGGGGTCAGCTTAACGTTGTTAAGCGTGCGTTTATATGCGTTTGAACTAAATGCATTTGATTGGTTACTTAGCTACCGTAACCCTCACCAGTGCATTTCAATAGCAGCAGCTAAGCAGCCAATGAAATGCATTTCAGTTCAAAAGCATATAAACACACGCCTAACAACGCTAAGCTGTGCCCCCTCCCCGAGATCTCGGGGGGGCCCACCTTATACACATAATTTTGACATAAGGAAAGGGGATCAGCCAATCAGATTTATTTTAGTTCAAACGCAAATAAACACATGGTTAACTGTGTTAACCGTGATCCTCCCGAGATTTCGGCCTTAATGTGCCGAGCATCTGACAGGCCAATTACACTAGGAAGAGTCCCGTGTCACACTCTTCCTATCGTCAACTCTTGCTACAAGTAATAACTTTTGTCATTTCCTATTCCGTACTTGCTGTAAAGGCTGTTCCCAAATGAGCAAAATGTCCTATTTTTCAAATGTCACAGTAGAACCATAGGTTAACGCGGCAGGGGTCTGGGGGTCCAAGCCCCCTTAGTCCGGACAAAGTACCAACCCTGCCGCGGCCGGGGAAAAAAGATAACGAAAAAAGGCCAATGGGTAAGGACAAATAGTTTAGCGAATTTAGTTTTTACACAAGAATTTTAAAATATTTTAGTTTTCAATTTTCCGTGACAATCTGCCAACCTTTGAAATTTATGTTCTGAAAATCGTAGATTCTATTGCAACTTTTGGTTGAATTATTTCGTGAAGTAAAAGCCCCCTCGAAAACTTTCAGTTAAAGGTACAAGCCCCCCCCCTCCCAAAGACTCAACCCAGTGTTACAGTATGATCAGAACATTCAAGTTCAGGGGGAAGTTCGGGGAACTTTACCCATTGCCTCATTAGAGACATCACCAAGGTACACGGTATCAAGGTACTTATGGAACGAAATTCCGTAACTTTCCAAATACCCATCCCACACTTTTCCCAGCATAACGAAGCTTCACGTACCAAAATTGGAACGACTTTCGGAAGAATCATGACAATGATTTCATCATTGGATATACATAAGAAAAACTGAGAGGAAGGTCATGTACCACCACTTTAGACCTTCAGTAGGACTTGGGATCACAACTTTTTTCAGCAATAGACGCTGCCAACTGATCAACGAGGGCATAGACGCCTCAAGCTATATTGGAGTTGTGTGCTGAAACTCACACGTCAACTCGGAGCCACTTTCTTAAAAAATTAACCAATTTTGTACAAGGTACCAATGCGGTATCAAAAGCATGTATTAAAAATTCTTATTTTATGCTTGACTCAATTGAGCAGTATTGGTTCAGTTTGTCAGCACCTATCTAAACATTTACTGACGGTAAACTGAATATTCCTAGTCCCCGATGTTATATTGAAACGTCTTGCTTTCGCTTTTATTTATTTTACTAAACAACAAAGATATCGTAATCTAATAACCGTAGCCAAAGTAGCGCAATTACAGATAATATAAGCAAGCCGAGACACTCCAACCCCCAAAAGTAAAATTAACAATTGGTTCCAAGTTAATTAGTTTCCAGCTAGGTCTAAGTCAAAGACGTTCCATTCATTGTTGTATTCGATCGTGTTGTTGTCAATGGGGTTGTTGCCGATGGTAACTTTAGTGATGACGACGTCGTTGATGATGTACCTGATTTGGTTAATGGTGTTGAGGATAGTGTTGGCAATGATGTTGATGTGGTAGATGCTTGTTTTGATGATGTTGATAACGAATTGGAGGTCGATGGTGTTGTTCCTGGTGACGAGTTTGTTGATAATGGCGACGTTGAAGATGATTGTTGTGTTATCGGTGATTTTGGAGATGGTGGCGCGGTTGTATCCAATTTTTCTGTTGATGATACTGAAGACAAACCCGATCTTGTTGACAACGATGCTAAAGATGATGTTGGAGTTGAATTTGTTGGTGATGGTGGCGATGTTTGCGATGATGACGATGCTGATGGCAAAGGTGATGCAGTTGATGGTGATGGCGATGATTTCGATGATGTCGACATTTTTGGCGATACGGATGATATTGCTGGTATAGTTGAAGTTGAAGTATGCGACGTTGAAGATGTTTGTTGTGTTGAAGGGTTTGGCGACAAAGATATAGTTGATGGTGATGAATACGACGATTGTGTTGACGATGGTGAAGCTGGTGATAAAGTTGATACCGTTGATGGCGGTGATGATGATGATGATGATGATGACGATAATGACGACGACGATGATGATGATGATGATGATGGTGCTGATGGCGCTGATGATGCTGATGATGATGATGATGAGGATGATGCAGACGATGTTCTTGTTGTTTTTGTTGTTGTTGACGTTGTGGTTGTTGGTGTTGTCGTTGTGGTTGTTGTAGTTGTTGTGGATGTTGTTTTGCTCTCTGAAGTTATAAAAACTGTTGAACAAACAATTATTCTGCAATTCTAGATCCGGCAATAAGTCATTATTCTTAATATTTGTGAATAATATCAATCAATTTTTTATTGTTTAAATTTTACTCTTGTCTAAAATATTACCTGGCGTTGTCGTAGTAGTGGATACTGACGAACTTGGACTAAAAACTGTCGTTGTGGTCCCTGGTGGCGGGGTTACAACTAAAAAATGTACATATTATCAACAATTGTAATTGTACCTATTGTGGACAAGCTATGACTGCAAGCCATAGCTAACTGGACTTCTCACTAGACCTAATTGCTTTGGTCTTTGGATGCAGCACGCTGGCAATTACTGCAGTCGTTAAAGCATATAGTAGAGTTTAGTATCAGAATTAAGTCTTGAACATACTGTGCTCTGCTCAGATCTCACAATGCAGAGATGAAACCGGGTCACTATTTACTGACCCGGTGACCTGGTGACCCGGTCGACCCCTGACCCGGTGACCCGGTGACCCGGTGACCCGGTATTTTGAAAATTCAGGTTTAAGCTTGCAAAAAATTAAAAAAACTTTATTGGGGCGCGGTGAGTGTTTTTACCATTTTGGACATTTTCGACGACTAAAATATCAAGTTGGGCAAAAGTTTTGCTTTCCTTAAAGTATCGTAACATAACATTAGAAAGCGAATATCGTAAGTAAACCGGAAAAAAATCAAAACGATTTGCACGACTTTGCACTCAATAATGTGAAGTAAAACTACATAGCTATTTGAATCAAACAAATTGGAACAAAAAACTTTGCCAAAGTCATAACATCATCTAATTCTAATCATAGGGGTTAACATTAGCACTTTTCTGTTTATCATTATATGTTTTAGTAAAATATTTCATTTAGTTGTATGATTGAAGTTTCACTCAGCGAAAATTCTTTGGAAGTATTTTTTCGAATGGCTCGGATTCAGAGAATATGCAATAAAATCAATCACAATTGGTTCCTGAAGATGTGTAGTAAGCCATAACAATTGCAAAAAATGCAAAGTAAAACTCAGAATCTGTAAACCTTGTTTTGCTGAGATTTTCCTTCTTACCGAGATTTGAAACCCAAAGTCTGACCCTCACTCTTAGAAATGTTCCTGTAGAAACTACAGGAATCACTTTTGTAGATGATAAGTACAGCAGCTTTTGTAGAAAATACAGGTTGAGTCTTGTAATTTCTACAGGTCATCGTTGGTAGTTTTTATCGGACATACTTTGGTAGAATGGATTACAAGTTAGACCAGTATTCAGTACTAATGAAACCTGTAGTTTTCACTGGTTTACAGGTTTGCTCACAGGAAAGTACTCGATACGCTGATAACGCAAATTTTGTATATAAGGGCGACAGAGGTCGTAATTTTTGAAGACTGAAATTTTTGAATTTTTTCAAATTTTCAGTCTTCCAACACCCAGTGGGTGATTTTTTTGTAACGGCCGCTCCCTGCCGAAAATATTTTGGGAGCGGCCGCCCCCCACACCTGCCCCCTTTTTTGAAATAACAGGTCGCTCCAGTAAAATTTACAGGTTTTGTCTTGTAAAACATACAGGTTTGGTATGGTATCTGATATAGGATTGTAAAAAAAGTCGAACAAAACTACAGGTTTCTTTAGTATTTTCTACAGGAAATTCCTGTTATAAAAACTACAGGTTTGCTTAGTATTTTCTACAGGAAACTCCTGTAATTTTTACTGTTCCAGAGGTCGGTAAAAAATACAAAAGTTACTTTTGTGGACAATACAGGAAGCTCCGCTAGTGACTGACCGCACAGGAGCACTTTTGTAGAGAACTACAAGAATTCCTGTAATTTCTACAGGAGTCTTTTTAAGAGTGCTCTCCCTCCAAAAATAATAGCAGCATCGATAAATCACTTACAGTAGATGGAGCATGGAGAATTTTAGATTTTAAAATAAAGATTTCAGACTCTCAGGGCCCATGTAATAGTTTTCATTTTCTAGCTAAGATTCAACGCAATCATTGTAGTTTCAAACCTAGATCTAAGCTTGACAGGACATTACAAATATTATGAGGACACTACTACAGCGACAAGCATTTAAAAAACTTCACGATTAAGTTAAGAATATTTCTATTGCTAGTTTCTGAGTAATTGTTGAAGTTTTCAGTTGGCAAAAAAAACTTTTAAACTATTTACTTGCAACTTGCAACTTGCAAACTTGCAAACTTGGAACATGCAAAACTTGCAAAAATATCCTATAACAGCAAAAAATTCCTCCAATCAAAAATACCGGGTCAAGACCGGGTCAGAGCTCCTGACCCGGTGACCCGGTGACCCGGTCCATATAGTGACCCGAACTGACCCGGTGACCCGGTGACCCGGTTTCATCTCTGACTCTAACTCCACCGTTTTTCTTTGTCTGGTTGACTGGACACCAAAGATAAAATGGTCCCTACAGAGGCTGGATGGATAGATAAGAGGATTAGGTGCCGCTGTGCAAACCTTTCAGTGCCGGAGTGCAAACCAAAGTGCCGCTGTGCAAACCCTGAGTGCCGCTGTGCAAACCCTGAGTGCCGCTGTGCAAACCCTGAGTGCCGCTGTGCAAACCTTGAGTGCCGCTGTGCAAACCCTGAGTGCCGCTGTGCAAACCTAAAAGATAAGACGAATACGATAATTGTTTCGTCAAATGAATTCTCAGGTCTGGAAGGAAATAAACACTTTGTCTGTTACTAACAATTCATTAAAATGGGTTTGTGATAAAAGTAATTGTAATTTTTAATTGACTAACTGTTGCTAACAGTCATGTTTAGCAGTTACTTTATTTTGTGAAGTCGCCAGTTATGATGTCTTCGTTATGCGCATAGGATATGTACGCATATTTAGTACTTAAACTGAAAACATTCATTTTTAAACTTTTTCTAAATTTTTATAAAACGCAATTATCATATAAAACATATCCACTTAAATAATTCAGGAAAAGTTATTCCTGAGATACTTAAAAATAGTAAGTTATGTAAATCTCAGAATTATTGAAAAGTTTAGATTTTTAGTTACGAATCAATTTTTAAAATTTGTTACAAAACAAATTAGTTAGAAATATGTCATGTCTGTTCTTTTTCTCTGGATATTGGCATGCGGTTACTTTAATGCGAGATTGTATACCGTTTCAATTTGGAGCTGGATTAGTTAAATTGGATCTTTGGGGGAATGATTAAAGATAATTGTTGCGGATAAGTACATATATTTATGGCACAACATTTACCGTATTAATTACACGTGACACTAATGGCTTGCACAGCGGCACTCAGGGTTTGCACAGCGGCACTCAAGGTTTGCACAGCGGCACTCCGGGTTTGCACAGCGGCACTCAAGGTTTGCACAGCGGCACTCAGGGTTTGCACAGCGGCACTCAGGGTTTGCACAGCGGCACTCAGGGTTTGCACAGCGGCACTCAAGGTTTGCACAGCGGCACGGTTTGCACAGCGGGAAAAGGCCGATAAGAGAAGGTTTAGTTCCAGTTGAAGCGATTGCTTGGCGAAAGAACAGTGGGGTGTGAATGGGATTGCACCGGTAGCAGAAAACCTGGAGCCGCAGCTCTCATAACCAAAAACTAGCTAAACCTTTACTGTTCACATAAACTTGGGTTGCTTACCGTGTGCTGAAGCGCCCGACCAGTTTCTTTGATTATTTAGTGCTTCCTCAATTCTTGTGGGGTTAGGCGCCTGACCAAAGAAAATCACGGAATAGCTGACCACTATTTTAGGCTGATCTTCATCGGCAAGTATATATCTTCTTTGTCGCAGCTTAGTACCATACTTTCTAAATTTACATTTATACATGAACAAAACGATTTCTTGCTATATTCATCTGTTATTCGAATCAAACTGAGGTAGTTCCTTACAAAATAGGTCCTTGACGTCTCTTTCCTGAAAATACTCAGAAAATCTTAAGTACTAGCCTATGGTCACCTATTTACCCAACTTTCACCGTAAATTTGGGACTGCTTGTAGTTACATGTATATGAATTTAGGAACTTTTCAAGTACATAATAGAAATCTTTTCAAATAATACGCCGAAAATCTCTTTATTTATACTAGAATCAATGGATTTTCAGTTCACATTTATAGGTAGGTAATCAAATCAAGACAATCATAGACAAGACAAATCTACTATTCTCATAGGAGCAAAACCTCAATGCTTATACTCCAACTAAGGTTTTAGTGTCGATAAATATTCCCATCCCGTCTTACTCGATGTCATCCACGTCCACGTCTTTTGCTCGCAGTTTTGCATCGCGAAGAACACTTGTAATCTGAATTAAAATCATAGTAGCATCAACAATATTAGCTTAATAATACGTTCCCGACGAGTGAATGTCATTCTACGTCTTTAGAATTTCATCAAAAAATTATTTGGACGTAAAGTTATGTCCAGATTACAGTATAATGTCTATTATAGAATTTTGTAAATAAAAGAATAAGATTTATGCAGTAAAGAATATGAAGAATGGGTAAATTAGTCGATTATTATTAAACTATTATTAAAAATATAAAATATAAAATATTATTACTTATTAGACCTTGTTAAAAATATAAAATATTTATTTAAGTTTCAGTTTGTATTTTAGCTACCGACGATACAAGTATATACCTGCGGCCCGCCACTCCTGGAGCGAACCACGAAAAGCTGTTCCAGTGAACAAACACGGCCGAATAGCCAATGAGTCGACAAATCTACATTTGAGTTTGTATTGAGCCATTTTATTTCAAATTGGCACCGTTTAGGTCTGTGCTTCCGGGTGGAGCTTTATTTGGTCTTTTCGTCTTGTTGTCATTTAACAACGGTGGAAAGGCTTACCTCACTCGCTAATTTATTTCTCGCTTTTTTGTAGGCAGCACTGCTGTGATCCTTAAAATCGTCAGTCCATTCAGTTTCATTGTCATTAAAAGACCCTTCCACGTAGGATACTGAAAAAGTTAATAGAAACTACAGAAAAGTCAAAAGTAGGTATGTAGGTGCTCGACTTTTTGCCTAATTTGTTAAATACAGTGACAATGGTATGACTTTAAACATTAATAAAATTTAAAAGACTAAAATCGAAACCATTTTGTGATGGATTGAAAAACACTAGGAACAGATCAAACTGTTCTCACGTGCAGTTGTAGTAGTCGTTGACATAGTTGTTATGGTAGTAGAACCTTTGGATTCCGACTTGTCTAAAACAAATACCACTGACAAGTGAGTAGAAGTATAGAAGTGAGAAGTATAGCGCTAATGATATAAAGGGACTAATTAGTGCCACTTGCTAAAATGACGAACAACGTGTTACCGAATCAGCTCTGGTTCTGGTCACTTCACTTATGTATAGACTGGGACACCACTTTGGAAGCACACTGTGGAATCTTTGTTCTTAATTTTGTCATTTTTGTACCTTTCAAAACAATTAGTTTTTTTCTATTTTTAAATTTTAGGTTGCACTGGTAAACACTCCCCCCTCCCATAAACAATTCGAAATTCAGCTCGTTTGACAGAAGTTTCAGCCACTAAGCGTTGGTAAAGGCAAAAATGGTCTACCATGGTTTTCATTTTGTCGAGGAAGCTTATACGCTTACATCTTCTTTACCCACTTCTTCCCAAGACTTCACGAGGAAAGCCTCTGAAATGACCAATTTTGCGTTTTCGGCCGCCACTTTTTACTGAGAGCACCTACCGAGATGGGACAGCCACTAATCGATAGAAAATTGATTGAGCTTTATTTTATAATGGAACATTGGATGCACCCAGAATAAGTTATGAGTCGTCAAAATCGGGGAAAGCAGGAAATTTTGCTAAACTATTTCTAGGTTCATGAGTTGATTCTGAGACGGAACCCACTACACGTTAATTTTATCTGCAATCTGCGCAATCTCCCCTATAACCTGGTGGAACTGCTTTGTCGCCTGACAAGTTGCAGCCTATACTGGAGTCGTTTAAAATAAATACAGAAATGTAGTACAAAATTTGTCGAATTCTCCATTCCAACAAATGCCTGCCGGGACTTCATTTCTTAGCGATTTTTGCTCCAAACTGTAGTGGAGTGTCGAGGAAAAAAGAAGCACGTTTTCAGAACTACATCGTGCACCCAGTGTCTGTGCTTTGGAACATCATCCGAAAACCACCACTGGTGCCAAGTGGCCGCCGCGGGCATAAAAGTGTCAAAACGAAGACATATTATCCTAATAATACTATGATTCCTTATTTCCAGTATTAGACTACATAGCACTACTTGATATTACATACCATTTTTTAAGTTCGCAAAAGTAGCAGCTGCCAATGCCATTATAATGATCAAAAGAATGACACCAAGTATTGCCGCAAACACCAACACTTTCATGGTGGTCCTGTTCGGAGTTCCAAAGGTAGTCATCTTGTGCGAACTTGATCTTGCAAACTCGAACAATCAGTTATCGAACACTTCCAATGTAAAGTGGCGAAAAATAGCAAACAATGTTTATGGCAGATAAGCCGTGTGTCTAATTGTCTGATTAAATGAAAACGTTGTGGGATCAACAAACACAAACCTATTCAAAATAAGTATTACTGCGAGATAACCGATTTGATGCTTTATTAAAAATTATTACTATTAAGCTAGTCTACTTCATTACTAAGCATATCTACAAAGACCCAAAAAGCATGTTGATCAAATTCATGTTTCAACAGAGCAACGAAGCAACGGTCAATGTCAAAATGAAAAACCCCCGATTCAAAGATTGGTCTCATTCGTCAACTACCTTACTGACTGGTGGAACAAATAATACCATTCCAATTATTTAAGTCTAGATTAATTATTTGGAATTAAAAAGTATTGCAGCATGGTCATGAAATGGTCAGAATATTTCAAATAAAAAGCTTAATTTTGTGTAACAAGGGGAAGGGGAGATTATCAAAGTTATACGCTTGATGTGTCCACCTTGTTTCTCCGATTTTGCTGTTCCGTTTCTCCGTTGCTCCGTTCCTCTGTTTGATGGAGTAAAGTTGAATCGGTTACAAGCCCGATTTTTCAAACTTTTCCTCAACTTCCGAGGCGATGAAAAATTGAGCTTCAAAGCTTGACACTTGGAAGTGCAATCCAACAACGTTTGCCCAGGAGCCAATAGAAGGATAACAAATTTTAAACAATTTTACATTAACGACAGTATAAAAATTCTGATTGTGGTTTGCTACGAAGAACCAGACTGTACAGTAAACAAGTATGTCGGTATATTATGAGCAACCCATTTACGTAAGCAAAATTTAATCTTTTCCAATAATGTGAAATATTTTGGTGCGTTAGAGAAGGGGTCATGTAACTTTCTTGCTAAAAACAATTTTTTCATTATTTTTTGTATAAAATGCTGCAAACCTACTCAAAATGCCTACCTACTGGCTAACTAAATAGTGCTCCTAACGATACATTACAAGCATTGCTTTATCAAACTCTAGTAGTTCACCAATGTAAGGATAGTGTCACACCGAATATCTACAACCTTTCAAATAACGACTGACGGTAGAATGAATCAGCGTCTACGCTGAGCTGATAACAACAATATTCGTGGAAATCTGATGTTCACCTGAAATATTGTAAATATGCTGTGGCGTGTAATATTTGTTCATTAGATAACAAGAATTGTCTAATAAAACAAACTTTAAAACCACAGCACAGAGTACAGCCCGCCCTATTCTATGCACATTCTTGCTGTTGCCAGTAAACTGCAAAAAGTTAAACGAAACCATACAGTATTGTGGGCATAAATCTTTAGTAGAGAATTTTATCGAACAAGTAATATTACCTGCAAAAGGCTGAGTTTCGTTCGATTTATTATATATAAACCCGCTACATTGAAATTATTTATAAACCTGCTTTGCAGCCAACAAATTTCCGTGCGTGGACGTTTGCTGAGGTATATACAAAAAAATTTCAAAACAGAGCCTTTTCGTGCAGTGAGTTAAACTAGTTAAAAGAGTTAAAATCAACTTAATCCTTTTCGCGCATAGGGTGCGTATTAGTATTAGCATTTATTGCCAGTCAACAGATTAACAAACAAACAAAATTAATCATAACAGAACTAATTAGCTATGCAAAACAACACACATTTGTAAATCGAGTACATTCTTACATATTAGTGACTGACGATGGTCGAATTGGGCCGATTATCAACTGCTACTACCCGACCACCTGATTCAACCAAAAATGTTATCTCCAATATATTTATTTTGAAACTAGTTAGGGAAGGACTGAGTACAATTTCAGGCCTTAAGCTGTTCCAATACTTAATTATTCTTACGCTGAAGAAGTTTTTTCGCACATCAAGTATTCAATCAACTGAATCAAATGCCTTTGCTATATTCAGGTATAAAACATCTACCAAACTTTTTGAATCTAGTCCTTAGTCCATTCATTCAAAGTTTGCAACAGTTGACTTATTGTAGACCGCTTTGCTCTAAATCCATGTTGATTGCTAGAAATTAGTTGACTAGCTTCAATAAATCGTATGAAACTTTCATCCACTATGGATTCCATTATTTTTGCACATGAGTACAACAAGCTTATAGGGCGATAATTTTTGAGATCATGTTTATCACCTTTTTTAAACACTGGGACTAATTTTGCTATTTTCCACTCATCGGGCAGCTCACATGTATCAAAGGAGCATTGAAAGATTATTGAAAGTGGAAATGCTATGGACTCAGCAAACTTTACTAAAAACCATTGCGGAATGCCATCGGGTCCATAGCTAAGTTTGGGCTTCAGGTTTTTTAGGTGCTTCATTACGGTGGGCACACTAAAGTCGCAATCAGTTAAAATAGCGTCCGTTCGCTGAGGAATACGAGCATTTTGGTTATTATCATCAACTACATAAACAGAAGTAAAGTAATCATTGAAAGCGTTCGCCTTGCCCAAATCATCAACTACTACGTCTTGCTCATTACTTTTAACTATTGGAATTTCAGATTTAGGTGTTAATTTGGACTTTACATATGACCAAAATTTAGTTTCATCCTTGGACTGTAAAATCTTATTTTCAACATTATAGATATTTTTACGTTTCAATCTGCGTGAGTATCTTGCTGCAACATCCCACTTTGTTTTGTTTGCTAAAGTTGGATTTTTGCGATACACTTTATGAATTTTTGCGGACGCTTATGTGATTTTATTGTTGATACAGACCATTCAGCTTTATGACGAGTTAAACCACATAAGGGCACATAAAGTGCAATAAGTTCCAAGATTTTCGACTTGAAAGTAGCCCATTTGCCATTGACATCTGCAGAGGTTGCAAGCAAAGTCTGTCCAGTTTACAGATTGTAACGCATTTGAAATAGCAGTGCAGTTTGCTTTTTAAAAATTTCTAAATTTTGACATTTCTTTTTTACTATGTTCAGTCCAAAAAGGTCCAAGTCTAGCAGCAATTTTAAAATGATCAAAGTTTGAAAATGGCTCATTGACATTGATGCTAAATATAAAATCATCATCGTTACAAAATACTAAGTCAAGCTGATTTCCTGCGATATGAGTTTTCTCCTGAATATACTGGGAAAATCCAAGTTCTAACATTTTAGTACAAAATTCATAATTCAATTCTCCAGTTGGTAATGCATCAGTTGACCAGTCTATTTCTGGTAAATTTAGATCACCTAGAATAATAACTGGATAATCTTTTTCAGCTCTTAATTCGTTTAGTTCTTGCATAAATGCATGAACTGAATCCCTCAATACTGCAGACGGAGTTCTGTAAACGAGCCAAAATTGTACTAAGGTTTGCCTTTTCATAATAACGTTGAATACCAGAAGTTCATAAAATTGGTTTGCAACAGACTTTTGAACTACTCCCTTCATGGATTTTGGAACCAACATCATAACTCCCCCACCAAATCCAACTCGAACAGCATCGTCACAACGATAGATTGCATGATAAATTAAAAATGATAAATTACAATCACTAAAATCACTGTTGAAGAATGTTTCGACAACAAAGAATAAAGTATCAGTTTTAGTATTAGCCAAAACGTCCAATTCAGTTAATTTGTTTCTCAAGCCTCGCGCGTTAAAGTATTCAAACTCCAGCCAACTTTTACGGCATCTCACCTGTTGATCGTTTATTAGTTTCCCTCTCCCCCAGTCCCTTCACCAGCATTCACAACATTACCGTTTGCATTCTTTTTCACAACCTTAACAATCCTCCCATTTCTAACTTTGAGGTCAGTCTCTCCTCCTCCTTCCTCTCGTTTCTTAATTTCTTGACGCAGCAAATAATCTCGTTCCGTCTCCTTAGCTGTGAGATCGGGCCGCACAAAGGGTTGGAAATCATCAGGGGACAAGGATTTGTCAGCCTGCATGATGGCTGTTGCCCTGGCCAGAAACATACGCCGCTCGCCAACCATTCGATCTCCAAAGCAGACTTTCATGATTCTGCCGCGATTCGGGTGTTTACGTCCGTCACGAAACACAGAGGAAATTGATGACTTCGGAATGCCAATCGTGTCGCAATAGTTCTCGACGAGGGATCGGTCAGCCACCATCTGCAGCTGTTCGGACTCAGCTTTTTCTGGCAGGCCTACAATAACTAAGTTATTCGCTTTCCCCTTCCGTTCAAACAGTTTCTGGACGAGTTCAGTAGAAGCCTTTACCGCGGCTTCTACCGCGGCTTTGGTAACACTAGCAATAAGCTCCCTGAACTGGCCTTGGCTGAACGCGGACCCAATTGGGTTTACATTTGGACCATCACCATTTGAGTCAGGGTCATCAATACCGCAAAACAGACGATTCTGATTCCCAACAGCGGCAAAATCAGATTTCTGCTGCTCCGTCAAATTTGGATAACATAATTACAGGCAAAATTTGAATTGACATCATTTATAGCAAGACTTAAATCTTTCACAGACAATAAGGTACATTTGTAATGAATGAAACGGCGACAGTTACAGCATTGCACCATAGCCCGGTGGTCAGCGGAACCACAGAAGCAGGGTTTAGGGGTAACTTTCTTAGGAGGCATCATAAAATCGTTAGTAGAACTCAAAAAAATCGATAAGCTAAGAACAGTTCGTAATTAAACACACAGAAAACTCGTTGCTGTACAAAGATGCAGAGAGCATAAATTTGTACACAGCCGTCCAGAACTAGTTTTCTAGACAGACTCTATGACGATTTGGACGTATGTCCAAATGCGTATTTCAAATGGGAACCAGTAGAAATACCGAGGACAAAAACGCCGAATATTGAGAAAATACTGAAAATAGCTTAAGGGGGATCGCCGGCTACCAAATTTTATAGCGACCGATTTCGCTCATTTTAGGGTATAATATACCCCCATATGTGTCCAAACACAAGACAGATTTTTAAAGTCCAGGGTCAATCCATTTAAGAGATATTGCAGTACAAATCCCTACAATTTAGTACTTACAGCCACGCCGTTAGTTTAGAGGAAAAATTTTCTTTAGACTTTCTTTTCTTTTTCTTTTTCTTGCAAAAGAAGAAATTTGGACATAATTTTCTTTTTTTCTTTATTTAAAAAACAAAGGGTCAAAAAAGATTGTCTCAAATTCAGCTGTCATTCAATCTTGCGCAAGGAGCCCAACCTAGTGACCTTTTGCTAAAGACTCCTGCTAGCTTCAATGTATACGCCCAGTGATATACATATCTAGGTTAGAGACGTAGCACCTGTCAATTTCAACTTGAGTCTTAGGAAATTTAAGCTGGCAATGAACCTGGGAAATCACAAAATAAAAGCAGAAAGCAATTAAAAGGAACCCGCTTTTCTTTCTCTTCTTCTTTAAATTAAAGAAAATTGAAGTGGAATTTCTTTATCTTTTTCTTTATTTAAAGAATTCTTTCCATTTTCTTCCTTTTTCTTTCCCCTAAAATTCCGACGTGGCTGTACCTCACTATACCTCTCTGAGGGCCTCAAAGTCGTGTACACATAGGGTGATAAAGAACTACGACCTTAGCCAATACATCAAATTAAAGCATCGATCTAGGGCTATTTATTGCTGTACAAATGAAAATGATACGCCAAGTAGCTAGCAAGTACCTGTGCATGAAAGATTTGATCAAGCTCATCCGGCTATTACTTACTTCAAACTTTAACCCGCTCTAACTTTCTCATACTGCTTTGGAGACTTGGTGCAAGAAGAATAAATGTTCAGGACATGAAGAGCTTTAATTTGATATAAAATTTGGCTATATTTGAAACATTTGAAAATTTGCCATTTTTGACTATAGGCCTCAGTCATCGAACTGAGGCATACATCCACAGTTCAACATCAGCAATTGCAGTGAAACTTAGCAGACATCTTCCTTACATATGTGCAAATTGGCACGTAAAGTTTGGTTGGAATGTCTCGGGTTTCTCCCGGCTTATGGACCATTATATTCAAAAATTTCAGAAAATGACGCATTTTGAGGCAAAGCGCCAACACGGCAACCAAAAGTGCGATCTATTCCCAAGCAGCAGCAAGGATTGTGGGTATGCAATGCGTCTATCAAAACATTCTGACTCCAGGCAAATGACCGAATTCCGAGCCATTTGGCAGCTTGTACGGCGCTATGGAAAGCTGCTGAGGAAACCTGCTATTCGTTTCGGAATTCGCTACTTGGGTTTCAGTGTAGCAAGACTCTGTGGAATCTTGCTCTTGTGTTTGGAATTTAGCTGATTGTGTAAATTCATAGCCAAATTACAGCAGGAAAGCTGCCATTCGTAATGGAAAGTTGCTCTTCACCGGCGGTTGCGGAAAGTTGCCCGGGAAACTGCCAATTGTGATGGAATTTTGCCGTTTGTGATTCCGCTGTTTTCAACTCCGTGGAAAGCTGCTGTACAATTTTCCAATGTGGAAAGATCGTGATTGTGGTCAGTTGCCGGGAGTCAGAATCTTTTGACAGACGCACAAATTGAACCTCTATTTGTGCACTGTGTTAATATCTATACGCGAAATTTGTGCAATGAATGGTTAGTTCAGGGCATGACGAAACATCTTCGGCGGTATTTTTGTAAGTCAGAACTGTGCAAAAACCGACTTCATCCGACTTTGAAAATTTCTACAAAATCGCTGAGCTAACGCAAAAACACCTCATATAGATATTAACACGCTACCTAATTTCAGATTACACAGATTACATAGATTACACATAAGATTCACATTTTGGCAAGTTATAGATCACATGGAAAGAAGCAAGACCGACAGCTGCGTGTGCACGTTAACCGTTTGAAACCATATCAGCAACCGTTTCTGCCTGCCATTGTTGAAACACCGTCGGCCAATCACATGCCCATCGATGCGGCTGACATACCAACTACAGCTAACAGCAACCCTTCAGTTCCCCGACAGTATCCTGTTCGTGAACGACATCCACCCAATAGGTGATCCTATCCCCATGACTCCTTTACTACGCTGTACATAGCTTTACATAGATTTATAGAACCTGCTATGTCTGTATCCTGTCACAAATATGCTTTTCTGCCCCACTAGTTATACAAGAAAACGAAACTTTATCAGCAGACAACATCTTTTAATCTCTATACTGAAAATTTATTCACCAGTTTCAGTAACCTTTATTTTATTCAATTTATGCTGCCAACGACAGCACGATCACTGTGTGTAATAAAATGGAGCAGTACGGCTGCCCTTTTGAAACTTGTACTGTACATCAACACGAACATTTTCGGGATCTTCTCCGACACATTATCTCCGTTCACATTGGTACTAATACTCAACTTAATTATGGCCCTCGATCGTGTCAATTTTGCTCATATGAAACCGATATATTAAATGTTTTGGCTAGTCACTATGCCTTTCGTCATAACTGGAAAGTCCCCACCTGTCCCCTTTGTAATCGTTGTCATCTGTCAGCAGACAGCAAAATTCGCTGTTCTGTACGTTTCTGGATTACTGCGTTGGGTGAATCACTTTCTCCAGATGACAGATTTCCATATTTTGCTGCGACAAACACCCATGAAAAACTACACACAAATTCTGCAGTTCCTATTTTCTACAGTGCAGTCGGTTGCCCCGGGCAAATGAATGTTCCCCACATTTTCTAATGTGACTTAGTTTACTACAGTTTTAATCAAAACTCTTCTCACACGCCCCGTTAGCAGCACTGTACACAGTGCGGCACAGTGCGGAAGACAGACGGACCAATGTACGCTGCAAAGCCGCCAAGGAACAGTTAGTATTGCTTTGGTCGACCAATGCACCTGTGGTAATATTTTGGCGGCTCAGGTTACCACTCCTGCCGGGCGATTACTTCAACCTTTTCCTCAAATGCCCGCCGTTCAGTACCCGAGACTGCGAGCTCCTTGGCGGCCCCCATCTCTTCAAAACTAGACAATCCTACAGTGGCCCCACCGGTTTCCCACGGAGATCAGACCCCCTGCTAGTATGATGGGTTTCTGCCCGTTGCGCCCAGTGGTTGCAGCGGTTCAACCTTTGGAGACTGTGGTAACAGGAGTTATTAGATTTAAGGTCCCGGACGGCGTGGCTAGCCCCACTGGCTTCGATCACCAGGATTCGGTGTCTTTGGACCTCACTCAATGGGTCGGGCTTAGTACAGGGGACCACACTTCTACCCGGTCCCTAGGCATCTCCCACTCTGGGAGTTCGGCACGTGGTAGTGGACTCCTGGTCTGTGCGGATTCCTTTTTGGGTCCTGGGAGCCAAAGCCCGGAAAGCGTCTCTGGTCCCTATTTTACTCACCCACGCACCCCGGAGTTGTATTCTACCAGTCCAGACTTATTTCCCCCGTTGGAATTTCAGGAACTCCCGGCTTGGGACTCTCCGGAAGAGGTTAGCTCGGTCAACCCTGGAATCGCCCCCCGCCGAGACCATAACGGAGGACGCCCCGGTTTCTGTGGGGTTGGAGCTTTCCATTGGTGCGGATGCCCTTTCACTGTCCCAGCGGGTGGACAGGGCCTCAGTAGGGGCAACGGGACCTGCCCTTTGTCCGCACTGCAATAAGCCACCTGACCTCTGCCCTCATATTCGGTGCAGGTTCTGTGGGTGCACCGAGCGGGACCATGCCATTCTCAAACCTCCCTATTGCCCTGGTTTTGTCCGCAGAAGGAAGATGGTTGACTGCCCCCGCTGTCCCAATTCTATCTGGGAAGGTGTCTGCCGGTGCAGCACGTTGTTGTGCTGTTTTCGTCCAGTCCCGTTGTGCAATTGAACCACGGCCCAAGGCACGTTCCTGCAGAGTACCTATGAACGGGAAATTTTTGTGGTTCTGTACAATATTCTCACTTACTGGGACCGTTTCCAGAAATATTCGAAATCCCCGGCCATTCAGGGGTTAACTGAAATTGACCTCTCCTCGTTGGATTTTGAGCCCCCACGGCAGTACATCACCCTCGTGTACGGTCTCCAGTCCCGCCTGGTCGCTTCCGGTACACCGTTCCCACTGCGGTTTCCCATTATACCGCCGTCTACAATTACCCCGCGGTTTGGCACCCAGGTAGCAGCCCCGGTCATGCGGTTGTTTAATGCTTTCTTAAATTCTGTAGACCAGCAAGTTTTTTTATTCAAATTGTATACTCTTATTGGCTGGTTTTTCAAAATAACTACAATAACCGCATTACCGGGCTCCATCATCTGGCAGACCTCCTTTTGGGCAGTGAGAATACCTTCTTGCGATCGGCCCACCCTCATGACCCTGGTGCTGCCGAATACAGTAGCCTTCAACACCGGGTTCATCAAATTACCCGGTTCAACGAGGTTACCCTTCGGTGTTTCTTCTGCTGCATTTTGGCATTTGCCCGGCATGGTCTCCATTCTGGGGACTTTCTCGGTGGTCTGCGGATCCTGTTGGTCCCTCCAAGGTCAAACTGTTTCTGCGGTTTCCCCTGAGTTCCATTTGTGTGGGCTCTTGTGGGCCCTACCGACTGTTGTTCGGCTATGACCGAAACCGTCAACTGCACCTCCTCCATCACTGTCAGGCTACGGAAGTTATTGGGCCGGAGGTCCGTCCTTTTTCTGAGGAGGAGGAAGATGTGACGATCCAGTAAAATATGGGCCATATACTGTGACAATTTTAACCGTAACAAACTATCTGATATTGCTTTGACATTATTTTTAAAGTGTTTTCACAACTCACTAACTTTGGGGTGACGGCCTGTTTTTACAACTTCTATTACTTTTGTACTTTTTGTGCCACATTTTTGAAACAGTGTAACTGGGGCATGACAATTTAAAACTCCCGATTGACGTCAATCGGCTCCTATAAAAAGGGCTGAAAATCAAAGGGTTTGGCAGTCTTCTATTCTGAAACAACTAAAACCACCAATGCTACCTTCTCTCTCTTTTCTATCGGCACTCCGCTTTCCTCACTAGAAGAACCACTCCCCCTTTCCAACGACGCACTAATACACACAAGCTTTCCCTCCTAAGGAAACCATCAGCACTAAATATCCTCTATTATCCGCTTTCCCTATTAAGGGAACTATTAGCCTATATTGTCCAAAATCTCTGCTTAAACATTGGTGAACGGGAATTCGGAGGTGGCCCTACGTCTGTTCCATAAGCCATCAGGGATCCACGGAGCGTTACACACCGACTGGGATGTATATCTTCCCTTGGTTTTGTTTGCATATTGCAGCGCTGAACACGAAAGCACGAAAATGTCCTCGTTCAGAATGGTTTACGCTAGAACGCCCCTTCTACCAACTGATGCAGCGTTAGCCTTTTGCCTGAACTTAATTACAACGATGAACCATCTTACGCCGAAGAGCTGATGTCTCAACTCAGAGCTGTCTGGAGAATTGCCTCTGATTTGATCAGACTGGCACAGGACAAGCAAAAAACCCTCTATGACAGAGGATCTCATTTGCCCGATTGGTGTATTGGGGACAAAGTCTTAATGAATTTTCCTAAACGAAGGAAACTGGCTCTACCATGGGTAGGTCCGTAGATTGTATTGCACATAAATGGTAGATGCCAGGTTTCCAAATGTTACCATAACTCCCGTATATAGAAAATAAGTTGGGCTAAAGCAAATAGTTCATGTAAACCGACTTAAGCCGTATCGCACTCCGTTTCTGTCCGCTATAGCAGAGGACGGCAATCGACCTTTGTACAATAGCAGACATAGCAGGACTAAGGCTTTGCATCCTGCAGGAGGACCTACATCTATCAACAACACCTACGGAGAAAATACTTTTATTGATACCTGCCTACGGCGTTACCCTACACGGCAGAGACATGCCCAATTGTCTTTAGCTTGTTCTTCCGCAATGTATATTTCCACTTGCTTGCTTATTCGTTAATTTCTGTCCCTGTCTGTATTA
Organism: Trissonchulus latispiculum; assembly: GCA_030248195.1. NCBI lineage: Eukaryota > Metazoa > Nematoda > Enoplea > Enoplida > Ironidae > Trissonchulus > Trissonchulus latispiculum. Next base: position 44,619 of record JASAND010027672.1, read on the forward strand.
TTTTATCGTAGTGTCTCTGAACTGGGCGGTAGCTGTTAATGCTTAGCAAGAATTGTGGTAAAGTCTGTCTATTAATTACTTAGAAATGTTTTATTTGTAGCGTTTAAGGAGCCTGTCCTGTCGTTTCTCTTAATTCAGTTTCTCTCTTCGTTCAGTTTACTGTCATTTGTCAACTGAGTTTTGTATGCATGCCGGAGGCTATTTCTCTGTAGTTCAATCTCTTTCCACTACTAAAACTGACTGTTTATCAAAATTATCAAAATTCTCCATCTGTTTGTCTCCTAGTTTTGACGACGCTTTATTGCAGCCATCCCGTTTGTTAGTATGTCAGTCTGCTTTAAATGTTCTCTATAATTAAAGTCTAAACCCTGTTACCATTTTCTATCTCTATTTCAAACAGTATAAGGTGTATATCTCACATACAGCTGAATTGTTATTACGTTTTGTAAAGTGTTTGTTGCTGGGACACTTTCCAGAACCTATTCGTATCGTATCCGTTTTAGACCCACTGGTTCAAATCGTTCACCCGCCGTTCAATTATAAATTATTTTAATTGGTTACCGTTACTTTAAAAGTTAATGCGTTCCTTAGCATCACGCTTTTGTTTAGCTCTTACCTTTTTTGTAACCTGGATAATATCCCACTTTCCACGAACAATAATAATTATCATGTGTTTACTTTTCATTGTCACTATGAGCCGAAACAGTCCAATTTTGATGTTCTGTGTGCGTGCTACTGACCATGTTATTTACTGTCTTTTACTGTACTGTACTTTGTTGCTTGTTTTCGAGATATTCCGTAAACTATGTCATTTACATTTGCCTGCCCGCAGTGTAGACGGGTGAATACTCTAAGTATGTCAGGAACTCATACTTTTACCAGTTCACAATAATGCCCTTGCGGACACGTATCACTGTGGAAGCCCAGTGCTCCTTTGGTTATGCTGTCCCTGTGATGCTCAATCCGTTCCCCTCCGTCCAACTTCATCCAATGTTATCAACACCTATTGTGCCTGCAGTTTCAGATTTCGTGCTGCCCACGCCACAGCCTATATTGAATCCGGCGGTGCCAATATCTAATGCCTTTAGATATCCTATGCTCCGTCCTTAAACGCCATTTCGTCCGATTACCCCTTTACCAGCTCCCGGATTGCCTCACCCACCCGTTTCTATTGGTCAACAGGGCCTCCAGGCGATCGCTGCGACCCGATATCTGGTGGAACCACCACCCACTCCTATGCCATCGAGCCCACCTAGGACAACTACTCCCTGCTCTACAGTGAATCCGTCACTGCCTTGTAGTCCTTCTGTTTGGTCGGTTGAGCCATCCTTGGCACCGGCATCGTCTGTTCATGCAGGTCCAGTAGATGCAGCATCAGTTGGCCCTGAAGCCGGCGCCACTATGTCCACGGCTCCCTCCACCGTGGCCTCCAGTCCTGCACAGTCGAAGCCTGAAAAACAAACGAACCAGGAGCAGCCTGTTAGTCTCTCCCAGGCTGAACCGCCCCCTAATCCAGCAGTCGATGAGCCTGACATCATCCACCTTGAAGTTCCTCCCTCCGATGACGACTCGCGTCCCCGTCTGGGCGTACTGTCAACGCGGGTGAGTTGTACGGCGATATTGATTTGGAGGCAGTTGATGATTTCTCTCTCGGCGCAGCCGCTAATGCCGCTGTCGTTGAGGCCGCACCACCTCGGGTCCCGCGGTGTCCCAGATGCGGCTACCGTACCCGAACCTGCGCATGCGATCGATGCCACCACTGTGAGCTTACTCGCGCAGACCATGTTCATCTTCCAACTTCATTTTGCCAAGGCCTCGTCAGTCGGCCTCTGGCTGAAGAATGTTCAGATTGCAGCTCCAACACGACATGGTCGAGTGTGTCGGTGTTGTTGTTGCATAAGCTGCTAACGCTATTCCTGCTGGAACGGTCGCCCTTGTCGTCGGAGCACTCCAACTTAAATCGAGGTCGATTATGTTGACAGCAGTCTTCCTAACTACCTCAAAAAGGTGATTGCCAATGCCAAGGAAAATCGCGTGTCGGTTACCGGCTTGGAAGACGTCTCACTGCGCCACCTGGAAAATTGTGGCATTCCTACCTTTTTACGGACGTGCCGCTGTCTCACCGCTCACCTAAGACTCCCGTGGTGTTTCCTATAACTTTCGGATCCCTAGAACCAATTAATCAGCTGCCTCGGGCCTTCGAATGCAACGTCCTACAGGCTCTGTTCAAAATGTGTTCGACACTGACCACCACAGCTGCCAAGCGCCTTTTCTTTGAGTTGGTCATGGCTTTCTGGGCTGTTTTTTGGTCATCGCCCACGAAGGCGCTTCTACTAGAACCTCAGTGATTTGCTCATTGGGGAGGATCCCTTTGTTATGAGTCTGTCCTGGTTCCACATTATCGCCTTTTCAGCTCGTTTGAGCAAATTGCGCTACAGCGATCACTCCATGGCGATGGTTCTCACTGCCATCTATGCTTTGGCAGGAAATTCCCGATTTTCGGGTTCTGCCACTGAGGCCACGGCCCCTGCTGCTGCCATTGGAACTTTGGCTCCTCTCAACAGTCCCATATTGCTGCTTTACGGCGTCAACCCAGCCGCCTCCATTGTCATGTAGCACGTCCACCGTGCTGCAGACCGTTGTCTGTTTTTTGCTAGTCTCGAGGCCGTGCCTTTTCTGGGGCGAGGGTAATGTAACAACCCCCACTCAACTCCAATCCCCCCTACGTACAGTTCAGATTACTTTAAATTTTCATAACCTTCATGCCCCAGTTACTTTAGTGTAAACTTCTAACGTCATTTTCATAACCTGGGGCATAGTTCTACACTATTTAAACCGTTACTTTACTTCAAAGAATTAGTTACTCTCAAACTTACAGTTTCAATTTACACCCCGAATTATATCGCGTACGGCAGCGATATTGCCAACATTACACTAAACTTCATTCTTTCCGTTAGACACGTTAAACCCAAAGTTTTAAATCACTTGGTATAGTTTTTCTCATTCTAAACAAAATGATACCAACCTGCCCTGAGACTGGTGCATTAATCCGAGGAGATCCCTCTTCTGTCTGTAGCCTTTAACTCGAGAGAGAGTTCCTAACCACTAGTTGTTAGAGGGAGTTCCTTAACTGCTGAGTATAACTTTCTTTATTTTACCCATGTCGTAGCAGATTTTCAGCCGGTTTACATGGACCCGTTTCTTGTTTTTCGAGCTACCAGAACATCTACGAATGATAGCCGTTTCATTCGACGGTCGGTCGATAATACGAAACGGTCCGTGCCATAAGTGGCTCAGCTTCGACACCTTTCCTTTTCCGACGACGGGTACATACAGCCACACTCGCTGTCCTGGTTGGAACTGGTCATCTTTAGCATTGCGGTCATAGTAAGTTTTCTGTTTACATCTCGCAGCATCCAGGTTATGCCTAATGAGGGCATGGGCTGCTTCGAGCCTACTGACCATCACCCGTCTATAGTCCGCAGGGTCGACATCGACCCCCTCCCTCAAATCAGCTCACTGGGAAGGGAATGATCCCTCCCATACACAAGGAAAAAGGGAGTCTCTAGAGTGCTATCTTGGATAGCAGTCCTGTAACTAAGCAGAATATAAGGCAGATACACGTCCCAATCTTTCTGCGAGGAACTTACATACGCACTAAGAGCAAAGATCAGGCTCTTATTTAGACGCTCGCAGTTACCGTTTGTCTGAGGTCGATAGCCGCTCGTGTTCAGTTTACGAACGTTTAGTAACTTACAGGTCTCTATGACTAATTCACTCAGAAAGGACTTGGCTCTGTCCGACAACAGGGCTCGCGCTCCATGTCTGCAAACGATTTGCTCGACAAAAGCCCTAGCGATAGTATCGGCTCGGGTATTCGCAATAGCAAATGCCTCAGGGCATTTAGTGAACAAATAGGAAAACACCACTATGTGCTTGTTTTCTCGCTCCGTGGTAGGTAGAGTACCGACGCAATCAACACTGAGAACTTCGAACGGTTCAGTGACCACGATAGGTTTCAAGGGCACTCGCGTGCTAACCTTGGGAGACTATTTCGTGGCGCAGTCCACGCAGCTTTTGCACCGCTCCCTAACGTCCGCATACATGGATTCCCAGTAGAAGCGACGACGGATACGGTCGAACGTCTCCGCTATTCCCATATGACCCGAAAACAAATGGTCGTGGTATAATTCTAAATACTTCTGGGACCAGCTCCAGCTGGGGCCAAGTATGACCTCGTCGTCTACCCTCATAGTCGCACCAAATATGGTATAGTGCGCCATTCTCGAAAAAATACCGGACCCTGGAGGGCGACCTTACGGGCCAGAGAATCGAGTTCAGGTAAGTTTCCATTACTCAAGTACTCAATAAATGCTAGAGAGAATTCGTCACTGGGCTGCAGCTCACGGATTCTACTCGCCAAGAAAGGCAACAGTTCAGCCTTCTCCGGCATAGTCAGAGCGTACAGTCCGGAACAGGCAACCTGCTCAGGGCGTCAGCAGCCTTATTAATCCTTCCAGGACGATACTGCACCGTGAAGGTGTATTCCTGCGTTTCGATGGACCAACGTGCCAATCGAGGCGAGGTATCTTTTACGCTCGCTAACCATCTCAATGGTGCGTGATCGGTGAAGATAACAAACTCACGAACGTAAAGATACGCCCTGAAGTACTTAGTGCCCACACTATTGCGAGCATTTCCCTTTCTATGGTAGAGTACTTTGCCTCAGCTTTGCTCAGACCACGAGAGGCATATGCGATCACTACTTCTTTTCGCTCTTTGTCCTGTCCCAGGACAGCACCCAAACCAAAGCTTGAGGCGTCCGTGGACAAAGTGAAAAGTTCGGAAAAATCTGGATAAGCTAAATAGGAACAGAGACTAATTTCTGTTTAAGTGAATCAAAAGCAAGCTGACAGTTCACTGACCATTTAAATTTACGTGATTTCTGGGACAATTTGTTCAGCGGCTTAGCGATTGACGCAAAGTTCTCAACAAAGCGACGGTAATAGGATGCAAGCCCAACAAAACTTCTGACTTCAGTCACGGTCTTGGGGATTGGGTAATTCTCAACTGATGCTATCTTGGCAGGATCTACCCTCACTCCTTCGGTCGTGATCACATAGCCGACGTAGGGGACGGAATTTCGACCGAAAATGCATTTTCGCAGCTTGAGCTTCAGGTTCCCGTGGCGGAGACGCTCAAACACTGCTCTAAGACCGTCAAGGTGTGATTGAAGATCAGGTGAGTGCACCAAAATATCGTCGATATAAACGATGCACAATTCGTCTGAATGCCAGCAAGAAGCAACTCCATCGTACGCTGAAACGTGCTCGGAGCGTTCTTCAACCCAAATGGCATTCGAGTGTAGTCATAGGTACCTAAGCTGGTGCAGAATGCCGTCTTCTGCCGATCGTCTTCGGCGACACTAATCTGGTGATAGCCTGATGCTAAGTCCATGGTAGAGAAGTAGCGAGCTTTTCCGAGCTTGTCCAGGGTCTCATCTGTACGAGGAAGGGGATAAAAATCCCCGTGAGTTAGCACATTCCAGTCTCCGCCTTAGTCGACACAAAGACGTAGGCTTCCGTCTTTCTTCTTGACTAACAGGATTGGATTTGCCCACGGACTTGGCAGACAGTCGTATCAAACCCTTTGACTCCATCTCAGTCAACTGCCTACGGACCTCAGTCTTCTGACTTTCAGGAAGTCGATATGGTTTCAGTCGTACAGGTGTTGCATCCCCTGTGTTGATGGTGTGCTCAACAAGACTGCAACACCTCAGATCCATATCATGCTTAGCAAATACGTCCTGGTACGTCACTAAAAAGTTTTCGGAGTTCATCCGTCTCAGTGTCAGAGAGTGATGCCTGCGACAAATCCAACTCAGCTAAGAACTGAGCATCCTCAGGTTCGGTATCGGTGATGCAACGTACCACTAGGTCTTACGGTCCGCACCTTGTAAGTCTACCTAACGTCAAATTACTGGTGTTCTTTAATTTTTACTTTTCCCGTATTCACGACCCGCACCAGGATAGATTGGGTACGCACATATGCTATGACGGGCACCGTTCCCAAGCCATATCTTTCACCCAACTGCTCGTAAAGCACAATACTATGACCAGGGTGTCATCCTGTCCCCCTTCCACAGCTGCTGCAAAAACAAACTCGCCCCTTAGGGGGGACGCTCAAAGTTTCAGCGACCGCAGCCCCAGCGCAAGACTGTGTGGTTGGAAGGGGTTGCTCGGGGAACATCTGATGTTCTTCGCTACAGGCGCAAGCACGCCCTGCCCAAAGTCCATGCTGGCGCCCAAGGCAGCCATGCATTTTGTGCCTAGAATAACGTCAAAAAGGAAGTGACTGCATCACGTAGGCAACTACGTCTATCTCGTCAGTCCCCAGCCGCACCTTGACCGTGCACTGGCCTTGAGGTGTCAACGAGTGGCCCGACAAGGACTGTAGGCGGACTCCCAGAGAAAGGCTCAATATCGGGGAGCATAGTATTTGTCAACCAAGGTTACATTACTGCCCGTGTCTACCAGCATTTCTACCGGCATACCGGCAACCCAACCATAGACAATGGGCGTTCCGCCCCCTTCTCCATGAGCGCACAGATGTTGGTCAGAGCGGCACATGGCCTCAACGATGTCTCATCTATAGGAGCCGGTAAATCATGTAGGATCACCCTACACGACGAATCTTCGTTAACATTTCTGCCAGTCAAACACCGTTCTATCAGCCTTTGATTCTGGCGACGCAGGTGTTCGTTTTCACACTGCAAATTGTTACTATCTGAATCTGAGATGGTTCGCACACTGGTTTCCGCCGAACCAAGATTACGTCGTTCATTGTTAGAAGCCCTAAACTCAAATCGAGTTGGTGTCGGGTTGGGTCGTGGAGGCGTACGGTTAGATTCGATGAATTGTGGGCAGCGAGCAGCAACATGTCCAGGCGGAGCACCTGCTGCAACTAGGACGCCCATCAGCAGTCCGGCGATTCCGTTCAGCGGATCCTAAAAATCTGCGAGAGGCTGACCGAGAATTTCTTTGTGGGAATCGGTGTTGAGATTGCATGGCTTTGACAGCTTCAAGTAGCTGTCGGCTTTGTTCCCTAGACAGGTCTTGCTGTTCCTTCATCAATTTCATCTGTTCCCTCAACTGTTCCGTCAGTTCCCTTACTGCAAATTGTTCTCTACTGCCACCTTCTTCTCTACTTCGATCAGGCCACCGGTGTAAGTCCCTATAGGGAGAGGCTCTAACAGAGCCGGAGGACGACTGCTTCTCCAGCTCCTCGTATCCTTCCTGTTCTTTGGCGCGAGCAACTGCATCCTCGAAACTAGAAGGCCGGGAACTCACTATGAATCTTCGGATGGAAGATCTCAAAACCATTCAGATGAACTTCACGCATTAGCTTGTCACGGGAACCCCCCTTGAGGGAGTCATCATATGCCTTCCTAGCCAGTTTTTGAATCGCCCTTGGCGAACTCTTCTACGCTCTCAGTAGGTTTTTGCACTCGACGATGTAATTCGGAACTATGCACGCTCGTCGACTTTCCTGATAAAATTTCCTTAAGGGCCGGAACTACACTGGACCATGAGCCCTGAACACCGGCGGGCAAGGCAGTCCAGAGGTCTGCAGCGTAGCCCTGAAGGTATCCAGGGAGCATAGTTGCCTTCAAAGAGTCTGACCACTGATTTACAAGGGCTACCCTATCAAAGTAGCTGATAAAATCTTCAAAGTCATCTGAAATTTCGCCTTTAAAGATGGGTATTAGCTTGGGATCAATAAGATTTTGATCCCTTACGGCTTTAGCATCTGGTGCTGGAACGTCAGGACGTTGCTCCTCTCAACAGGTACAAACTTTTGTTCCACGACTCTCCAAGTAGGGGATCTTGAAAAAAATACACTTCCGGAGGGTCAGTAAAGTCACTACTCAGGGTACGGCTCCTAACAACGGATCCGTCTGGTGACGATGTGGTGGCAGTTTCTTCAGAAGAGCTAAGGGGGGAACTCTGAGATCGAGGTTTCACGTTGACGGTGCCTACGGAGTTAAGCTCAGAGAAAAGGTCCAGGTAGCCGGTTTCGGCACCAATGTAACACAGTTGCGTGCTATACAACTGGTCTGAAATAGCTAAATGGGGAGAGGGCTATGTTGACTCCCAGCGTCTTACTGCGGTTATGAAGGGTTTACCTAGCAGACGCTGCTCGGACTTAAGATAAAGTAATACTACCTACTATACTCGCCTAGACACAGCTCAACCCTACTCAACACAAGTTATGTTAAATGAACAGTTGAGAACGACGTTTAGTACTATGGGTATTCTAATGGTATAAGTCATGAAATAACAAACTCACTATTGTAAACAACAAGCAGAGACAACAAAAAAGGTGACAGCAGACTTTCAGACAGCAGACTTTCTGACAGGCTCGATGCTCAGCTCGAACACACACACTCAAAGATGCACGGTGATAGGAACAGGCTTAGTAGTTTCAGAGGAGACGGACTACGGACTAAGGAAGCGAGAGAGAGACAACCGGCAGATAGACAGACTGGCCCCGAAAGGCAAAACGTTACGTCTTAAATACTTATCGCTGATGCCCAGAATTTTAGAAAACACAGGTGTCATTTTACATAATTGTGTCAGATTGCACCATAGGTGAATGTTATTGCAAACCAGATTCCTAGCCCAGATATATATCCTCACATCACGCCATCACACAATTAAAGAAGAGGGAGGAATTTTAACACACACATTTATATCTCAACGTAGGTAATTAACACGTGGAGAGGGGGAATGTTAACACACACATATACACATCTACGCCGGTAATTACAAACACGGTTACATTACTCCCCCAATTGGTCTAGGGGTATGATTCTCGCTTTGGGTGCGAGAGGTCCCGGGTTTCGGCACCAATGTGACAGGTTTGTCTTTGGGCTAACCTGCCAACTGGTAGACTCTTGCCTACCGGGGAGAGCTATTAGATCCTAAGTGTTAGACTAATACGTACTTAATACACCTGCAACACTTCGTGGTGGCTACCGGTAATATATAAGATAGGCCAGATTAAGCTTTACTCTACGGTGATCACAAATACCTTTTGCAACTAGACTAGCAGTCCAGCCAAATAAACTAAAGAGATCACATAGACAGCAGGAAACTGAGCCAGTCCAGTCCAACAGAACCAGAATTGTATGGTCACTCCAGATAAATGCGTATGCCTTCAGCGTTAAGTACGTATGGTACACGTAAAGCAGCAAATCCAAGGTCCGGTTAGACTTTAATAATACTGGCAGCAAATAAGACAAATCCAAATAATTGTTACTGATGTATACACATAACATGAATGAGACATAGCTTGAGCCAAAACCGTGGCTTCAGGCTGAGGCCAAAACAAGACTGAGACGAAGTCCGAGAAAGACCAAAACGAGCGTCCTTAAATACTGTCCGAGTGACGCAGACACTGACTGGCATAACAGATCTATTTCTGTCGACTAAAAGGCATGACATTTCGAGAAGGCCTAACTCTTGCGCAATATCGCGCAAGACCTATATCAATCAGGAGGGGGACCTCGAGACAGAACAGGGGGTGCTCGGATGAATGTCAAGAAAGAGGGGATCAGGTCGAAAGACAAGGGGGAATCCTTGCGAAAGAGATTGCAGCACACGAGAGTACAAAACACACCTCTCACATATGCATAAGCACCACACGGCTAAGGTTTCATATGTGATGAGGTTCTCACATATGCGTAGGGACACACAAACCCCAACAGGCTATCTGAAACAACGCATGCGCGCTCTGCCTTAAGGAGAAAGGCGGGAATTCACAGAATAGCTAGCTACCTACGGAGGATAATACTGACATCTTACGTATGGCTGGTTACAGTAACATACAATTTAAAATATTATCTGGCCTTTCACCTTTAACAGCTTTCTCTTTTCATTACAACAGAAAACTAGTCATACTATAGTATCACTCTGCGCGCGCGCAGAGTGAAATTGCACTATACGCTAGCGCAGTTTCATACTACGTGGAGTTTCATTCTGCGCTACGACATATATACACGTACGTACTTACGTACGTACCTGTGTAAACCACAAAACGTGCTCTTGCCAGTTTCGTCTGACGTTTCTGCACTTCTAAAGTTTTCATTTTCTCAGTTATTATATTTGTGTACTGTACCTCTGTTGATTTTAAGTTACTGTTTTGTCATTTCTAGCGGTCATTGTTGGTGGCATTGACATGATGACACAATCTCTGACGTTGGCCAAGAAACCGCATGTCATTGTGGGTTAGTAGTAGTGCTGTACATACTTGTCCGTTTTCGTAATCGTTTTACTTTGTTGATACTGGTTACTGTTCGGAGATAGATTCCCGATGCGTGTACATAGTTCTATGATACCGGGGGAAACAATTTATTCACTGAAATTTACTTGTATATACTCTCGTAGGGTCAGTGTGTGTTATCAATTGTGACCTAATTTACTAGTGATGCAAAAATACAATGGGAAATGTTATGATCTTACCTTTTTACTTTAGTTCAGACATTATTTAACTGTTGCATTCTGGATTTTTTATATTTGTTTATTTTTGTTAATGTTTTTCTTTTTTTCTGTTTTCAGCTACACCTGGCCGCTTGGTAGACCATCTGGAAAACACGAAAGGATTCAATCTCAAATCTGTGAAATATTTGGTACAAAATGCATTGACATTCATGGATAATAATGTTGTCGGATAAAAGACTAAAATTATTCGGTCGGATAGGGCAGACTGCAAACGTATATATTCAATGGCGGGTTCATCACCTCAAATCCCCTTTTTTCTGCTTCTTTAATTTGATTCAATCTGAAATTACATTGTATTTCTATACTGATAGATTGAATAGGCCAGAAGCCATAGTGGGTTACCCGGTGCCAGTTTTGTACATATGTACGTTGATACGTATATCGTTCAGGAAGATCCTAGTAGAACGACATGTTGATGATTCTTGATGATGTTGTTGATTGCACTTGTTCGGGGGCACTTGAGCTAGTAGTACCAAGAGTACATAATACATAAGAATGTGACAAGCGTCACACTCTATGTAATCAGCTCGAGAGCCATGCTCTGCGCGCTGACGGCCCACCCCCCACCCCCCGCAATTGCGTACCTAGTGGGGCCCCCCCGCAAATGTGACCTATCATTCGACATTGAAAAGTGATAGGTCACGGGGTCCCGATAAATGGAATATTGCAGCAGCGAGTGAACATACGCAATTGCGTACTAGGTACTGATTTGCGGGGGGGCCCACTAGGTACGCAATTGCGGGGGGGTGGGCCGTCAGCGCGCAGAGCATGGCTCTCGAGCTGATTACATAGAGTGTGACGCTTGTCACACTTTTATGTACTATGTACTCTTGGTAGTACCTACGTATAATTGCGTTTTCTTGTGCTGTATGGCGTTTTGTATTCCACTTTATGCGTTTCACTTTATGGCATTTGGGATTCGTACCGAATGCTATTCTGTTGGTGTGAATAGTAGGGCCTAGAGGCGAACAAGTGCAATCATAGAGGGGGGTCCACAGTGCTCCTCTTGACACGTTTGCGCACATATACATTACGTATACGTATATTTGCGTGTCTTTTGTCCTTGGACTGATATAGCACTGTGGGGCGGTTGTTCATTCCATTCCCTTGACATTATTTTGAATTACTGGGGATTTTGAACTCTAATGAGTTTTTGTGTCTGTCCTTTCCTGTTTAGATTTTGGACGAAGCTGATCGAATTCTCAATATGGACTTTGAAACGGAGGTGGACAAGATTTTGCGGGCCGTACCGCGCGACGGTCGGCACAGTATGCTGTTTTCGGCCACGATGACCAAAAAGGTGGCCAAACTGCAGCGGGCTTGCCTGGCCGACCCGGTCAAGGTGGAGGTCTCCTCCAAATATCAAACGGTGGACACCCTGAAACAGTACTACCTTTTCATACCGGTTAAGTATAAGGTGGGTATTTTCGGAGGCGGCACTTTCCAGATGTTGTTTAATTTTGCTTTTTAGTTTTTTATTTTGGTTGGGTTTTTTGTGAAATATAATATGCGTACGTAGGTTGGTGGAATTGATATTACGTACGTATGTGGTTGGCATCTTCCTAGCGGCTTTTTTCCTTTCCAAAATTCTGTTTTTTTCTGATTGAAAATTAGATTTGAAATTGACTAAATTCTGAAATGGGCCCTTTTTGAACCAAATAGTGGTCTGGGGATCCCTCCCATTTTCCCTACAAAATGCAATAAATTCACTTTGCTCAAATATAGTTTGTCTCGCACCCAAGCCCACCAAAAAAATCCCTAGAATACTATGTCCAGATAATTACGCTTATCCTTCATGACAATGATGCACAATTAACATTAGCATTGTAATTTGGTACTCTCTTCTATAGAAGAAGAAGAAGAAGTTTACTTCAGTATAGTGAGTAAACACAAAATCATAACAATAGTAACAGAAAATCAAAAATAAGTATATAGTAAGGCAACTAATAACAGAAAAAAACCAAGCTTTATACTCATACGGAAGTAGGCAAGAGAGGATCAGTTTTGACCACCTAACCCCTTGCCCTTCAGAAATCTTGATAAATCTACATTTTTGGCCAGAAGATTAGTAAAACTAGTTATGTTTGGCGCTAACACCACATTAGGAGGTAGTGAATTCCAAATTTTAATTATTTTACAATGAAACAAATTTTCTAAAGAGTTGTTAGAAGTTCTTAGCGGTAGTTTTAAACGGAAAGCGTGGCTACGGGTGACTGATAACGGTGCGAAAGAAAAAAGTTCATTAAAGTCAATGTCTATTAAACCATGAACAATCTTGTAAGTCAATTTTAGGTCCTGCAAAATTCTACGATACTCAAGACATTGCAACCCAGCAGCTTTTAACCGTTCGGTGTAAGATAGTGCCTGTAATCCAGGGATACGTCTAGTAAAGCTACCTTGGATTTTTTCAATCATATTTATATCTTTATGTAGAAAAGGTGACCATATATTGGAACCAGATTCCGAAATAGGCCTAACATAGGTTTTAAACATTTTAATTAAATTAAATTTTGATTAAAGCCGCGAAAAATCATGGCCTGTACAAACATACATTTCTTGTATACCTCTCTGCAATGTTCTGAAAACCTTAGGTTATGTGACAATGTAAAACCGAGATCTTTCATAGTTAATTTACAAGGCAATTCTTCGGCATTAGTAGTATATCTGGCAGGTTGTACGTAGCCTCCAAATACACATACTGAACACTTTTGAATGGCAAGGGATAATTGCCATTTTTGAGACCACTCATACAACCTGACAAGATCTTCCTGAAGAAACAAATTTACCGCAGATTTTTTATCCACTCCAGAGTACAGTTTTACATCATCAGCATAAATCATAATTTCTGAATGTTGCACACAGTCTACAATATCATTTATATATATTAAAAACAGAATTGGTCCTAAAATAGTCCCTTGTGGAACCCCACTTTTAACGTCACATAAATTTGATTTTGACCCGTCAACATCCACAAATTGTGTGCGACTCTGTAAGAAAGAGCTAATCCACTTTACTAGTCTTCCTTTAAAGCCATATTTTTCCAATTTATATATTAACTTAATATGAGAAACAGTGTCAAAAGCTTTAGCAAAATCTAGATAACAACAGTGTACTGTCCTACCAGAGTTCATAATATTGAACCAATCAATTAACGAGCCTAAGACATTGCTAACAGTTGACCGCTTCTTCAAAAAACCATGTTGCTGGCTTGATAATAAGCGGTTTGCATGTAAAAAATTTACCATTTCATCACGAATAATACTTTCCATAACTTTACAACAAACAGCAGTGAGACTAACTGGTCTATAGTTAACTGGATCGGAGTTTTCGCCTTTTCTTTTATAAATTGGAATGACTTTAGCCACTTTCCATTGGTCAGGGAGAACACCAGCGTTTAAACTAGCTTCAAAAATTTTGCTGAGAGGATAGCAAATGCTAGTACTTATACGTTTTAATAAATAAGGGGGAATACCATCAGGTCCTGCTGAAAGTTTGTCTGGTAGCTTTTAGAGATGTTTCAGGACTATATCTGGACTTATGTTCACTAATTCAAATTCCTTGTTACACCTAGAATCGAAATCTGGCATGTCGTTATTTGGGTCTGTAAACACGCTAGCAAATTGCTCGTTTAACATCTTTGCCTTTTCCACATTAGAAATAGCATCAATTCCATTTTTTGTCAAAGTAGGAATATATCATAATTATTTGATTAAGGAGCTGATTTCTAATTTCCGTTTCATTTTTATCAAACACGTTTAAACCTTAGTTTCAGCCATTCTTTTTGTTTTTACTTCCCTGTGCCCTATCCTTATTTATCTGTATCTGAATCAAGAAAATGAGGTAAACGCGGGCTAGCAGGCGGATCCACGAAGTGCACACAAGCATTAATCGTAGTGAAATAATGAAAAACGCTTGCCTGCAGTCACTAAGGCAAAGCCTGAGTCCACAAAACAGAAGAGAGCCAATGGTATCACTTAATAGTTTACTATGATACCTTTATCTTAATGTTCGTTACTATCATTCCTCCTTTTAGGACTCCTACCTGGTCTATGTTCTAAATGAGCTGGCCGGTAATACGTTCATGATTTTCTGTGCCACCTGTGCGGGCACAATGCGAACGGCTCTGATGCTTCGGAATCTGGGCTTCAACGCTGTACCCCTACACGGACAAATGAGTCAGGTAAATAGTTATAATAATTTGGTTTTCCCGGTTTTTTGGTCTGTGTGTTTTTCCCGATTTTTCCCAGTTTTTTCTGGAATCTAGATTTTGAGTGGCATATTATAGGGTACATAAACGTCGTATCCATAGGAAAAAGTTCAAAAATTTGATTAAAAAATTAAGAAAAGTGCCTGGTATCGTGATTTGTTTTGGACAGAAAATGTTCGGTGTTCTCTGTGTACCCTGACTTTTTCCAAAATTCCTTTTTCGTCTATTGTTGGGGTCCCTTATAACACGAAAGCGCATACATAAGCTTGGGGTCGCTTTCAGTGGTTAGACTATTATTTACTGACATGGTTTACTAAACCGTCCCCAGTGCATGGAGGCAAAACATGACACTAGCAGTTACACATAGCTTGTTGTTCCTGTCAGAATTCTTAGCACTTGCTCGGATTTGTTAGTTTTTTAAATAAATGGCTTTCTCTTTAAATGGTATATAATCTGTTTGATTCTTTTTCAATGGGTTTTGGAAACGATTCTTTTCTTTTATCTTTTTTGTGGTGATTGTTCAGGGTATTTTTTAGGGTTTTTTCCGGGGGGGGGGGCCCGGGCCTGGGGGGGGGAGAAATTTTCGGCGGGAGAAGATTTTTTTGCCAAAATGTGCCAAAAAATAGTATTTTTTGGCGTATTTTGCATGGTGAAACACAAAACATTCTCAAAAATGCCAGGATTTAAGGTATAAATAGCCATTTTTACGAAAAAATCTCCGGCGAATCCGGAAAATTTTTGAAAATTTGACCATTTTTGGAAAAAATGTAGACCTCATTAAGGGGGCAGACCAGAATCCCGGGGGGGGGGCGATTTCGGGGGGCAGGTCAATTTAGGGGCGCCCCCCCCGCCCCCCAGTAAAAAAAAACCAGATTGTTTTCTTTCCTTGCAGGCCAAACGATTGGGTTCGCTGAACAAGTTTCGGGCCAAGTCAAGATCCATTTTGCTGGCAACGGATGTTGCCAGTCGGTAAGTTCTGTCCACCGTTTCCAAAACCGTTTTGTATAGAACAAGGACGAATTTCGCCCCCCCTCTACGGAGGGGGAAGTGGGGGGGGGCTAACGAAAAGGGGGGAGGCGAGTCCAAGGTATAAAATACCAAAATTTTTAGCAAAAAATTAGCATTTTTTAGGTAAAAGCACAAAAAATCGCTGTTTTTAAGCTTAAAATTAACTTATAAGTGCATAAATTAGCTAAAAATTCAGAAACTTTTTGAAAAGTTTACCTCAAGAACTTAATTTTTCGACACTTTTGGGCGACCCCCAAAAAAGTGGGGGGGCTTGCCGAAAAATGGGGGGCCCCTCCACCCTTCCCCCCCCCCCTAAAAAATGCCAGAAACATGAAATTATTGAAAATTGAAAATCTCATAAAATAATGGGCTCAATAGTTTACGTTTTTGACCACTACATCTGCGTAGGGTTGCTGTGTT
The DNA here is from genome assembly GCA_030248195.1 of Trissonchulus latispiculum. Classification (NCBI taxonomy): domain Eukaryota; kingdom Metazoa; phylum Nematoda; class Enoplea; order Enoplida; family Ironidae; genus Trissonchulus; species Trissonchulus latispiculum. The sequence goes on from JASAND010027672.1 coordinate 60,816, forward strand.
ATACTGGGAATTTGCAGTTCTCAGTTAAATAATCATTCGGTTTGAATGCAGCCTCTCTGCTTGCCTGTCTCACTGGACTGTGTTCCACATAGTGTTTGATCCGAATCATATCAAGATCAATGTACGTCATGAACGATTAAAATTTTGATATCCGGTATTCTCTCGGTTACTGGCCCCCATGTACACGCAAGTGAATGGCTAAACCATAAATGTCTGCCTATTGTGACATCCTGTGCAAAGTGTGTCTCTCAATTTATGTGTGTGATACTTAACCTCTAACTGGCTTTGTTAGAAGAAATTACATTTTGTCTGATTCGAGCTTCAGGAGCTTCAGACTATGTAACTAACGGACGGAATTATTTATAATCTCTGCTAGATCTCGTAATTTTGTTACGCTTAGCTTGTCGAGCATGTACCTGGAGCTGATAACAGAGAGCCTACCGGTTTTATCAAAATTTTAATCATTCCTGCCAGGCTGTCACACTCTTATCTATTATCATTATGTACTCTTGATCATTATTAAAGTGACGTGCTTTGTTGCAGAGGCCTAGACATCCCTCATGTGGATGTGGTAATCAATTTTGACATCCCCACCCATTCCAAGGACTACATCCATCGGGTGGGTCGGACGGCCCGGGCCGGACGGGCCGGTATTGCCATCACATTTGTGACTCAGTAAGACTATATATAAAGTTTAGTGACATCAAAATACCTGGCTAATGGCTTGTGCATGAGTATGGAAAATTTGGAAAATGTGTGTAGCCAAGTGCGCCTCATTTATATGTCCAGAAAGATCGGTAAACGCTAGAATCACGTGCGTTTCAGAAAACGTTTCCCCATGCCAGAAAACCCTGCACACCAAGTGTTATCTTTTTTTTGGTGAAGACGTTGGAAAGGTATTCAATTTTGTAGAATTTCAAAACCTTTGATATTCACCGCTTTTCCAACATTGGCTTGATATTACTCACGACTATAACGACTATATATACACGACAATATATACTGATCCGGACAAATCAATGCGACACAGTAAAATGCTCGTCGTTCTAGCATTTACCGATCTTTCTGGACATACAAAAGCGGCGCCCTTTGAAGTTGCAGTCGAAAATTTCCCAGATTTATCCTCATAAGGAGAAAGACGTAATCACGCCGGTTCAGAAACTGTATATTTTATGATAAAGGTGTATAGGTAAAAGATAAAGGTGAAAAAATCATCATCCCTTCCCTGGTTCATCAGGTACAAGGCACAAGGACACGCTTAAGGGACACATTGTCCTTTATGGTAGCTATCTTGAAATGCTTTCCAGATGTAGATAAAGAAAACAATTTCGCTTTCTACATTTTTTGTCAGACTTCTAGGGTTAAAAGCGCACTAATTGCGACTGACCTCCATTCTTCACACACACACACACACACACACACACACACACAAACGCGCGCGCGCAACACTGAGTACGAATTGTTATACTGTATGTTGGTGGGTGTGGACCTTTTCCGCTGTTCTTCTAGATACGATGTGGAACTGTATCAGCGTATAGAGTATCTGATTGGGAAGAAGCTGCCGCTCTATCCCACCCAGGAAAAGGAGGTGATGATTCTGATGGAAAGAGTGGCTGAGGCGCAACGGATCGCCAAAACGGTACACACTGACTGGAACCTACGGGTGTTGTGCCTGTGTTATCGATTACATACTCCTTTAGATAGATCTAAGACTGGCAGGCAGTAGTTTTTTGTGCTTACTTGTAGATGCTTTAGTTTTTGGTTTTGCAAGTTTGCTGATATTTTGAATTTTTTGGGCCAAAAAATGGTTGGTGGTTATGTTCAGGTGTGGGGTGAAACCATTTTCGGATTTTTCGGCTTCAGCTCAAATAATCTCCCCCCCCCCAGAATCGAAACACTGTGGATGGGGGGGGTGGACCCCCCCCCCCCCTTTTGCGAGAAGTAATCTGGGAAAGTAGTACACTACTGGTGGAAGATTGTAAATTTTCCGGTTCCTGAAAATTTTTCTTTCCAATTCCTTTTTCATTTCCTTTCCTTTCCTTTCATTTTTCGATACTTTTTGTGACATGCTGCTGGTTTTCCCTTTTTCAGGAGATGAATGAACTGGCTGAGCGAAAAAAGTCGGGAAAACGGAAACGCGGTGCGGCGCCCGGAAGTGACGAGGAAACCGTGAATGATGTTGACGATACCGGAATTCAGAAACGACTGAAACGAAACAAAATTTCCAGAAAACAGAAATAATTTATTTTTGTGGTTGATTGTTTTGTTGTGTTGTTGAGTTTATGTTTATTAAAGAATGTGTTGCCGATTTTAATGCTGATGTGTAGTGTGAAGGTTAGGTTCCCTTTCTGCAGCGAGTTGGCTAGGGCTAAAGTGTTGGTCCTTTTCAATAAAGGGTAGAGTAGAGTTCTAATTAACTCAATTCTTTATATGCAGAATTTAAAAGAGGAAAACTCGAGTTTGAGTGGAGTTAAAGCGAGTTAAAAGAGTTATTTTGAACTACTGTACTCTAGCCTAGCTTCTCTTGTAAAGGCCCTTAGGCACTTGAGCACCTCTTAACGTCTTGGCAGTAACGAGAATCCAGAATAGAAATATTTTGGGAGTTGGACCAAACCTTCGGTAGTATAGTTTGCGGATTCCAGTTTAGCATAGTTTGATGAGTCCGGATTTGGTGAAGGGCTTGTTCAGGGTTATTCCAGTTCACCGCTCGGCAGCATGGTTTGAGGAGTCCAGATGCATCAGTGTTATTTCAGCACAACCGTGTTTTGGAGAATTTGGGAACTTAATTGCGCCTTTGACCAAACGGATGTCAGGCAACACCTGTGGGATTTTTATTTGATGGACTCAATGTCCAAAGTACCCTCTCCCAGTTAAAAATTTCTTTCTGTGCTTGGACAGTCTTTTAAATTGAATAAAATGAAACATTTTAAAAATAATTGAAATTATTTCAATTATTATCAGAAGCCGCTTCTCATTCTTGAGAAAGCCAATCACTGAGAAAGGCACCCTTGAAAAAACATCCAAAGCCGGACTTCACCCAAACCAACTTGACCGCTGGACGGCGTGGGTAAAATCAGTAGTCAAATCTTTTATCAGAATGATCAGAGATAGCTAGAGTAGCAGTGAGGGCCATCTCTTCAGAATTCTACTGTTGTCAGACGTGGGAGTATGCGTTTCTCCGTCTACTTTCATCAGTCAGAATCGTATTAGTCAGAATTTCATTAGTCAGAATTTCCTTAGTTAGAATTTCATTAGTCAGGGCCCCGTTGCATAAAAGTAAGGAGTAATTACTCCTGAATTGTCATTAGTATTATGTCAGCAGTGTCACGAGTCGTGACATTTGCGTTGCATAAAATACTAATGACACTATTACTCTTTACTTGTAATTATTCACGGTTTTCTTACAATTTACTAATGGCTTTTCAGGAGCATTTTTCACTAGTTCTAAGGCAGAAACTGAGGAGTAAAAATTTTGAAGTAAATAACATCATTTATTTGGACTATTTTTAATTCATTTCGACTGTGAATGTTTGTGTGAATGCATAGCTACTTGTATGTAAACTATAAACAAATTTCGATGATTACCAAAAACCGTCAATTAGAAAAAACAATAGAAAATATGGAGAAATTAGGGCCCACAAAGTAATGAAATAACGTTATGATGAGAAAATCCAAAATTACATCTTAAAACTCAAAGAAACTTAATATTTCCAACATTCACGGTAAAAATTGACCCGTAGACATGAATGCTATATTCTGCAGTAAAATAGTCAGACTAATAACGTTTATGCAACACTGCTATCTTTCATTAGTAAAATTCAGGGGTGAATTTACTGCTGACACTGATGACTTTTCAGACTAATAACACCTGACTTTTATGCAACGGTTACTTGTGACATTTCATTAGTAATTACTCCTGACTCAGGAGTAATAGTATTTTATGCAACGGGGCCCACTGAATTTAAATTTTGAAAAATATAAGTTGAACTTTCATTTGTCAGAATTTCATAAGTCATAATTTCATTAGTCAGAATTTCATTAGTCAGAATTTTATTTTTCTTGTTTCTTCAAAATTTTGCACGTTGCTGCACAGTCTTAGGACCTTTCCCGATAAAGTAGGGGAGAGTAGTTTTAGAGCAGAGCTAAAATCAACTCTTTTGTAGCTCTTAACAAAGACTCAAAAAGACCATTGATGATTTGCGCCATACCAAGAGTACATAATCCAACAATTACGTACCTACTCTTGGCCATTCTGATTTTTTAGAATTCAAACGAAACAGCCTATCGTCATTTCCTGTCTGTAAAATGTAAGTAGGTGTATGCGGAACCAATCCAGTTGTTGGGGAACCCTTTTGAAAAGAAAGTTTTGCTCGTTGCTGGTGGTAGAGCCAAAACACATTTGTGTCGACTAGAAATCATTTTATGAAATTATCATCAAGATCAGCTATCTTGTCACACATTGCGCCAGGAAGAACTGTGCTTTTCTGCAAAATTCTGACAAACTAAATTCTGACTAATGAAATTCTGAATGAAATTCTGACTTACGAAATTCTGACAAATGAAAGTTCAACTTATATTATTTCAACAACCTAAATTCTGATTAATGAAAGTTTGAAAAGTTAGTTTCTGACTAATGAAATTCTGACATATGAAATTCTGACTACTGAAGATAAACCTGAACATCACCCGGATACATACAACCAAGAATACATAATAACTATGAGTGTGGGAGATCTGATCTACCGCGCTATTTAGTGGCTGTTTCATTACCAGATAAGTTTTCGAAGGATAAATTTGTTGGGCACCTTACCTGTCAGGATTAAAAAGCTGAATTAACGTAGACGACAGCTACTCCCTAACTTGACACAGTTTAAAGACTTCAAGCACAAAATATTTGTGATTATCTATTTAATGTTTTCACATTGCACTTCAGTTTCACTTTGAATTAACTAAGACAACGTGTAGTTTAAATGGAAATCGTCAAGAGTATGGATGGTGTGACATTGTGTAAATTAGATATTGATTATTTCGAAATCATGGCTGTGTATTCGCTTTGGATTCTAGTGAAAACTACGGATACATTAGACTCAGGCAGAGCAAGGAACAATTATTATAGAGATACTATAGCATTATTCTACAAGAAATACTCAGGCTGGACAAGCTGCCCAGAGCGCATAGGACACGCTAAGTTTCCGTTAATGTGTTAATTTTGTCTAAACACCTGCAATTTATAAGGGGAATTTCGTACAATGTTCAGCAATAGCGTAAACCGGTTGTAGAAATGGAAATTGGCCAGGAACGCCTACTCCAAGTTGACTAATCTTGTTTTTATTCCTGCTGGAGCAGGAATGTATAAAATGGAAACTTATATGTTTAGTGCAGTGTGAGTCATTTCTCTATTTAGAAGCCCTATCTTCAACACAGGGCTAGCTTAGGTCAGATTTTTTGCATTTGGATTATGCAAATTAGGTTTAGAATCTATTTAAGGAGCAGAACTGAGAGCCGTTGCGCAGTCTTCGACTGTCAGCAACCTAAACGGTTGCAGATTTTTGAGCACCAGTGTAGCTTGCGAGCTACACATCGGTGCATTAGGTAGGTACTAGCTTGCGCTGGACATCACAAGTTCAGGAAGGCTTGGCAAGCATAAGTATGATCTTTCTGATTTGGGAAGGCAAGTGAAATTGTAAACAAAACCTGGAGCTTCCTACAAAAACAAGTTTGCATTTGAATAAAGAAAAGGTCTATAAAGGAATACTGCCCCATCTTGGGGCCTACTTGTTAATGTTACTTAGTGTTGTTTACATTGTTTAGAGCAAACGAATCATTAAACTTTAACTAGACAGGGAGTTTTACGGTTTGCACATGAGATGCTTTTGACACCAAAGCTGATCGGAAAGCATCATTGAGAATGATGTTTCCTGCAATGTTGTCAGCAGATAATCATAAATGTAAGCTTGAATAGTGCAGCTGAACATATATACATTTCTCTCAGATCAAAATTAAAAGCAGCAATGAAATGACTGATACTATCACTTTCAAATTTAGATCAACAAGTGGACTTTCCTTCTTTCCTATCTTTAGACTCGGCTCTAACCCTTCGACCCTTGCTTCTGCAGCCCTTTTTTGTCCCCAGGTTCTTCCGAGTAGGCCTACCTAGGTTTCAGCCATCTTAGTCACTTGAGGTATGCGGGGGGGGCAAACTGTGTTGCTGACATTCAACGTCGTTTGCCTTGGGTGTGACTGCGGCCGCTGGCCAATATGTAACCGTACACCGTCTTGGCTTGGGGATCACATTTTCTATCCGTGGTCTTCGCTTCTCCGCTTCTTGTCCACTTTCAAAGGACTGCGGAGAGCAACACCATATAGGCCTCATGTAGTGCCTTGGTGGTGATTGAGTCCGTAGCAAAAAAACTAAGAGTGTTACATACAAGTATTACACTTATATAGTTATTAGGCTGGGGACATGATCTGCACGATGACCCCCCCCTTCACAAATTGGACCCCAGTGACCCTCCTCACAAATTATAGTTTTCAGTACACTCATTCGCCTGTGTGTTTATTTGTTGAAACCAAAAACGTTCTATCAGCAGCTGGTCACTTTTGAGCTTCAACACTACAAGAAGTGAGAACTATAATTTGTGGGGGGTCAGCGGTTATCGTGCAGATCATGTCCCCACCCTGATAACTAAAAGTGTGATGCTTGCCACACTTTTAGTTATTATGTACTCTTGATACAACTCGTAAGTCAAGCATTCTACCTCAAAATAATCGTCCTATTTTTCGCCATATTTTACAAATTCACCGTATATTTATTGGCCAAACTTGAAACATTGGTATTCTTTTTTGGAAAAGCTTATTATTGCTCATTAATATTTTTTCATAAATTAATCTAAAAGACCTAGGTCCGTACAGCTCTGCCGTCTGTATTGTGAAGTCTGGTTTGATAGAGATCGCTTGTACTACGAATATACTTTACTTAATATAAACTTTAGGGACCGTCACGACATGTGGCACATTCTGTTGTATTCATGTTGTTGGGTAGGCTGCCCTGCACAGGTTAGACAAATGGCGGGCAATCAATACAAAAAGTAGGGCAATCAATACCAAACCGGTTCAAGCAGTTTAGTTTTTAGCTGCCAGACCAATGAAAATTGAGAAAAAATTTAGATGCTGGTCTCAGAATCGCTAGTTCACTGTCAGCTTACAGCATTGAATACATTCCATCTAATTACTGTTATAACTTAAACTCATGTGATGGAAAACAATAAAGTCTGCTGCTGAGTGATTTGCATTCCTATTTCCTGATGACCTGCATACAACTGCATACTGCAATGGTGTTATTCATCAGCCGATTAGTTTCGTTTTCAGTTTTAGTCGGCGGTAAAACATATTTTCAGTTTTTCAGTCGGAAACACAGAATAATTTCAGTTTTAGTTTTGGTTTCAGGCAGAGTTTCAGTTTCAATTCATTCAAAGAAATGCCAGCCATTTATTGCTCTCATAAATAACAAAGTATAGAATCGCAGAATTTTAACAAAACAGAGAATTATAAAACCTTAACATCAAATTTTGAGACAATTTTTTTTTCAAATTCATTCAAAATTCAAATTCAAAAATTTTTCAAATTTTTTCAAAAGGCAGAATGTAGTTTCAGTCAGAGTTTCAGTTCTAGTTCGAATCTAGTTTCAGTCCAACTCAAAGCAGTTTCAGCCGACGACCTAATTTCAGTTTCAGTTAGGGGTCTCCTCCCAAAATAGTTTAGGTTTCAGTTTCAGTTTCAGTGCCGAACATCAGTAAATAGCACAACCTTTCTACAAACTAGTAAACAAACTTTCTCGGTTCCTATAAGTTTGGTTCCGGTTAGCTCTGATCCGCGTTGTTGATGACTGGAAAAGATTGGAATCTCATGCCATCCAAAAATACAAGATTGGGATTATTGAGTATTTAACAGAAAATAAGGTTATTCACGCATGTTACTGGAAATTTATTTTATGTGTGCATACTGTAAATAATAATAAATTAAATAATAAATAAATAATTAAAGCTCGCTATGCCGTATGGGCTGGGCTTCATCAAATGTGCAGTATGCAGGAACACACGAGATACAAATTCGAGCATGGGAGGGGACAGATACTTCTCAAGCTGAAACAAATCTGATTTGTGGTGAGTCAAAGCTGTTGACTTCGGGCTTAAAGTTAGAATATTTTCAGTTCATGTGATCAAGAGTACATAATACATAAGAGTATGACAGCAGTCATACTCTATGTATTATAAACGTGACACATCCTCTGCACGCTAACGGCTGACCCCCCGCAAATTAGACCCTTCACTTCAAAACATTTTAGCTGCTATGAGTGTGTTCTAAAGCTCGAAACAGACACAAAACTCGCGCACGTAGTGCTTGTGTTTTCGAGCATTAGCACACAAGCATAAAGCGAGTGAGCGTACCCCCTTTTCGACTGGGTACTAATTTGCGGGGGGGGGGGTCACTGGGGTCCAATTTGCGGGGGGGGGGGTCAGCCGTTAGCGTGCAGAGGATGTGCAAGCTGATAATACATAGAGTATGCCAGCTGTCATACTCTTATGTATTATGTACTGTCCTGATGTGATTTGTTTTTAAATGAAAGAGGACAGTTTTGCAAATCTGCCCACTGAAACTATTCAAGAATCGTTAAAAAAGACAAATTTAACTTGTTGTAATTTTGTCTATTCGCTAAATGTAGTTTTGTCCCTCAACTCGACTCAGGCAATAAAAAAAAAAAAAAAAAAAAAAAAAAAAAAAAAAAAAAAAAAAAAAAAAAAAAAAAAAACAAACACAAAAAAAAAAAAAAAAAACAAAAAATGTCAGTTTCCTAATTGAGGTACTATAATTTATGGAGGTGCCCATCCATAGAGTATGTGTATCTATTGTTGCATAGACTAGGATTTCTTGCAAAATTGCAGCAATGTTAAGTGTCAAGTTTAACGGTGTAAATTTTATAGCTCTGCAGATTACCCAGACCATTTGAGGTATCCGTTGTATGAGAAAATTGGTAGTTTTTTTAGCCATACATGTTATTTCGTGTTTTTTAAATCAGAGTTTAGCTTGTGTTTTCGAAATATCACGCAATTTTTATTGTTATTTTCGTAAATCCAGCTGAGATTTTTCCAAGTAATGCTCTTAAACATTTCTTGTGTTTTGTACTTATGTGATTAGTTTCCAGCTGGAAGCAGCCAAAAAAGAATCGTATTTATGGCGTGCGTCATAAGTAAACTTAACTATTTGCGGTAGATTTTGCCCCCAACCATAAACAGAGTAAACAAAACAAAAAAGTACTCAATTAGTTGCCTTTAAAAAGGAAGGAAGAGTAAATTGTCATCGTTTCGGGGAATGTGGGAAGGGAACACAGGGGACGCTCAACACACTTAGCTAAGACTTGGTGGCAGCACTGCCAATCCATGTTTCACGTGATCTGGGAGCATCCAATGAAATACTATCCTGTGCGTCATCTGGGGAGATCCTAGTTACCTGTCCCCTTCATTTTGAGAAAGCTTAAACCGAATGGAAAACTGAATTTTGAAAGTGCCATTTATAATTTACAATTTTGTTTTTGTGCGTATACTTGTGTTTGCTTCGTTTGTTTGTGGTTCTAAAAATTTTGTAATATTTTATATATGTAATTTTGTAATAATATTTTGTGGATTAAACACTAGCATAGGGTAGACTAGGTATTAATAGTACTAGGTTTCAGAGTGCTAGGCTAGGTTTCAATAGTTCTGGAATCTCTAACTGGCTGCATACAGCAACTGGCACAACTCTGAGTTGTGCCCTTTGCAATTGAAGTCTGGCAACTTCTGTTATCTCAGATATTCAGTGGTTTTATAGCAGAAAAGTTGCCTTGGATCGAACCACACCGACTGCCATTTTTACTAATTTTTGGCTAACTGAATGCGTCTAGTAGAAGTAAAATGAGAATTTAATTAGTTCGTTGTATTCAATTGAAACCTGGAGACCAGACATGCGCAAGGGATGGGAAGTTTGGGGGGGGAGGGTGAAACGGCGGTCGGCCGCCGAAAAATGGACTATTTGGATGACTGCACAAGAAGGAGAATACACGTGACCAAAAAACTTGATAATCCGATTAATAAAGTCAAATGTCATTATGACATGAAAGTAAACAAATAAATTTTTGTCAACGAAGAAGAACATGATTGACAACCATCCAAAAAAAGAACATGTGGACTTATACCATATATAAGTACAGCTTTTGGATTAAACCAAAAGTTCATCAAGCCAGACCGTGTTATTGCGATATACCTATTGGATGTCATAAATACCAATAATATTGATCCAATAAACCATTCTGCCGCACTAACGAATCCAACATACTGATCTATTATAGTAACACTGGTTGCGTTTGAAAGCAATATTTTTATGCCAGGGTATGAGCCAATAGTTACCAGTTCAGCTGCATCAGAAAAACACAAGCTTGCCATTAGATAAAATGCTGAAGTGTCAAATTCCTTTCTCAGGAGTAGAATCGATCCAACAGCAAAATTCAGAATGACAAATGGTGTACTAATACCAAGGTAAATAATCGCCGCCAGTGCTCGCGACATGTTGGACCACGTGTTCGCTAAGGAGCAGGCGAACAACAAAACAAAGTGCTGAACACGTGAAGTCCACTGAGAATTAATAGCGGCGTTATACTATCGAGAGTATTTAAGAAAAACTTTGGATCAGGTTTTCTGTTATACGACACATACTAACTGTTGGACCTGGACTCTAAAATGTGTACTTAGTTATCCCTCCTCATATGCTATCCACTGCCAGGCAAAGTCTGAGCGGCGAACTTTGCCAAAGGCGGAAAGTTTTCCCATGCGAGCCAATTAAATAGGAAATCTTTCAAACTGATGAAAAATGGTCATAAAAACATCGATCAGGTGACGATAAAAACAGCACTATTAATGGAACACAGAAATTCAACCAATGATCAAAAAGTTATGCAAACAAATATCCACAGAACATAATCTTCGACACATAATTTCAAAATCTTTAACAATTTTTAAAATAGACAAATGAAAAACATCAGGGAACCAGGTACCGGTTACCGGGAACCTAAGACTTGGACGGCAGTCCATGGTTTTTTGGTACGAAGCTTGTGCTTTCGCCGTTTTACAACGATAATGTAAACCAAAAATTTCTAAAGCAATTTAACAGAAAACGCGACTAGAAGCTTTTAAAAACTGTAACAGAAAATGAAGCAGAGTAGTAAACTTTTTGAAATAAATGCATATAATGGTGAACGCGCCGAAGGTGCGAAAAATTGAAGGGAAATCTACATGAAAACGTACTGAAGGCATAAACTTTCTGCAAGAAATACAGCGAAAAACTTACCAAAGGTATCACAAATTTCCAGATAAACGCCAAAGAGCAGGCGTATCAAAATTTTTGATATGAAAGTAATGGAGAACGCGCTGCACGCGCAAAACTTGCAAATTTCAAACGTTTTGTACTAAAGTCTGACCAAAAAATCTTGGAACCGAACAGTCAGCACTAGTCCTGAGTTATCCTTTGAAGGTAGCCTATATAAAGTATATATTTTTAGAATCCTCAGGAGGAGGAGATTCCGATAAACCCATCATATCCGGTCTATATCCGGTTACCGGATACTAAATCGATAAAAACGCTTCAGATACGGAAGAAAAATGCTAATTAATTCATGCTCTAGTATATTGGTCCTTGGCTCAAAACATTTCCGAAAATCGGGTCGCATCCGGTCCATGTCCGATAACCGGATGCACAGGTCACAAAAACTGTACAGCAAGATGGGTAGGTCGTACAGTTTCGCTAATTTGATTTTTGGATTCCTCGGGTCGAAATTAGTCTGTATCCAAAATTTTGTCCGGTTTGGACCAAAATTGCGTGGTCTATGGTCGTATCCGGTTCGCAAAAAACCGGAAAAACCAGTTTTTCCGGCTTGGTGCTCGGAATCGCGGATTAAAAATGTTCCCTTTGAGCACAATGAATGTTTGGGAGGCTACTTTCATTTTACCGGTGTCAAAGCAATCGAATATCCGGGCCATTTCCGGTTCTGAGCTTTGAAATTTGAGATTTCATGTGCTATTATCTCAGTATCCGGTTGGTCCGGAAGTCAAATTATTGCATTAAACTTATATTTGGTCTATCCCTAACCAACACCAACCTCAAATTACTTCATATCTGCTGTAAATTTTGAATGGCAGCGTTTTAAAAATGGTTCCAAAATAGGTTATATTGCATGCGACAAAGCTAAGCGTATGTGATCAAATCTCATGTCCGGTATAACAATTAGACAAAACAAACAAAAATCACCCATTTTTAAAACGCTGCCATTCAAAATTTACAACAGATATGAAGTAATTTGAGGTTGGTGTTGGTTAGGGATAGACCAAATATAATTTTAATGCAATAATTTGACTTCCGAACCAACCGGATACTGAGATAATAGCCCATGAAATCTCATATTTCAAAGCTCAGAACCGGAAATGGACCGGATATTCGACTGCTTTGACACCGGTAAAATGAAAGTAGCCTCCCAAACATTCATTGTGCCAAAAGGGAACATTTTTAATCCGCGATTCCGAGCACCAGGCCGGAAAAACCGTTTTTTCCGGTTTTTTGCGAACCGGATACGACCATAGATCACGCAATTTTGGTCCAAACCGGACAAAATTTTGGATACAGACTAATTTCGACCGGAGGAATCCAAAAATCCAATCAGTGAAACTGTACGATCTACCCATCTTGCTGTACAGTTTTTGTGACCTGTACATCCGGTTACCGGACATGGACCGGATGTGACCCGATTTTCGGAAATGTTTTGAGCCAAGGACCAATATACTAGAGCATGAATTAATTAGCATTTTTCTTCCGAATCTGAAGCGTTTTTATCGATTTAGTATCCGGTAACCGGATATAGACCGGATATGATGGGTTTATCGGAATCTCCTCCTCCTGAGGATTCTAAAAATATATACTTTATATAGGCTATCTTCAAAGGATAACTCAGGACTGGGGCTGACTGTTCGGTTCCAAGATTTTTTGGTCAGACTTTAGTTATCTAAGCTATCAGGGGAGGGGCATAAACCGAAAGGGAAATTTCAAAATTCAAAAATAACGGAAAATAACAATAGAATACAAATGCAATTAGCACAGTGCTAACTTTTAAATTTTTTCAAAATTCATTTCGAATGTAAATTCTTCAGCTAAATCTAACAAAAACTAAACTAAGTTTGCGTTTTTTCAAAAGACATCCAATTTAAACTTTGTGTCTGCCAAGAAATTTTGCCCCCGTTTTGTTTCGTGAGGAAAAATTTTGCTGCGCTTTGCTGCATGGGGTAAATAATGCTGTGCGGAGGTATAAGCTGGATAAGCTGAATTGCTCGCGGGATAAGATGTTGATGCTCAAATAAATTTTTAGATGCGCTTTGCAGTGTAATGTAAAATTTTGCTGCGAGGGTATAGGGGCGGTGCTAGAGGGGGTCTTTTGTGGGGTGGTTAGCCGATAGCGAGCACAGCATAGTTTTGGCCTTCACTACATAGTGTATGACGCTTGTCTTACCATTATGTGCTCTGGACCACACGAAGAAATAGATTACACCTGACCTGCTAATCTCAATAAACTGCACTGGAATTGTGCAAATAGAAATGCAAGATTCGATATAATTTACCAATAATGTCGAGAGCTTTCGTGCAGTAAAGATCTGGTTTTATTTTAAAAGAAAGTGGAAAATGAGAAGCTTAGAGCAGAGTGTAAAAGTCTTGAATTCAGTTCTGCAGCCTAACTTCAGTTGCAACTATACGTCTTGATTGCACATGCTTCACATTAATGAAGTGCAAATTGTTTTTCATCCCATTCAAATTACACTCCAAAAAAGAATTATCGGCAACAAAAGTGAATGATAAGCGTATGCCTGCAGGACGTTCTCTGCTGAGCCACTGCTGTCACTGCTGAACCATATTCTGCATGCCAACATTATTCTCCCGAGAGTCCATAATAAATGAGAACGACAGAATTCAGCTGCTGGTTCTGTTTAGCGTACAAACTAAGTATCAGAGACCCTGCCCGCTGTCATTATTCGTATTATCAAGAGTACATAATACATAAGAGTATGACAAGCGTGTACATGTACGGGGTCCAAACGGGGTGGTCGGGGTCTATGTTAGTATACTTACATGTCAAACTTGACGGGGCACCAATTCGTGTATGGGGTATAAGCTTGTATGATTTACACATTTGTGTACAAAATATACAAGCACGAGCCTGATTCCCCGTTTGGACCCCGTACATGTATAGGGGCGGGGGGAGGGGGGGTCTGATTTATGGGGTTCAGTCGATAGCGCGCATCGGATGTAGCGAGCTCATAATACATAGAGTATGCCAGCTGTCATACTCTTATGTACTATGTACTCTTGGTATTATTAGCTACGTTTGGTTTTGCCACTATTTGATACAACCTGAAAAGACTTGAATGTGAATTGTTGACGGCAGTGCTAGTGCCAGCCAAGAATTGAGTATAATATAAGTTCAGCATGTTTCGAAAATGTCCCTTCAGTCCCCATTTCACATTCACTCGCAGTCAGATCTCAAAAAGTTAAGGGAGCTGCGCGTTACAACGGTATCCACGACACCGTCGGAGAGTTACTTTTCCGCCCATATATAGCCAGCACTTCAAGGCAGCAAAGTTTATGGTGGTCGGTGGACAATAATACATCTCATCAACCTCCCCCAATGTACAAATTTTGGCACTCAAAATAGGTTTTCAAGATCTTCATTCTGATGGATTAACAGTTTGACTTTGACCAATAGAAATGCTTTTTTCACGAATGTTAACCGTTATTGTCTAAATAGTACAAACCAGCGTTTCATCATCGTTAACCCCGTTTCATTGTTTAGCATCAAGCTATAATTAGTAGATGTACGCGTACTTTATTATTCTTTACTGTTTTCATACATGTTAATATTATTGGGTGTCTGTAGAAGATTGTAGTTAGGCAAATCATAAACCATACTTTACACAGTATCAGGTTATTTATTTAATGTTGCAGCAGACAGTACTGACAGAATATTCAAGATAACTACAGCTTATTTTATGCCATCCAGCTACAGAAAACAGCCATTTCAATTTGTAATTGAGAATCCATACTACATTAAAAGCCAGTAATATTACCTTCATAAATTTTTCCGGCTACGCCTCAGCGTAGCCGGCTATTATACATTATTCTGTACTAAATTGTAACTCTCGCACATGGAAAGTTATAGGAAAGTGAACTGGCTTTGTGTTAAATATGCAGGGGGTTTAGTACAGGGCTCACACATATGTATATTTCCCAATTAACTAGAATTTCTGAAATGCTGTCGCTTTCGTTGGTTTCATATGCAAATTAGGTTAAGCATTGTAATTAAGAACATTCTGAGGAATAGACAGGCAGAATAGAAGTTTATCAATTAAGAGTTTATTTCTTTTTCTTTTGCATAACCATCAGATGTTTCAGTTTAATTTGCTTGATTGAGGCAGTTTGTTGGGTGAAAATCTTTTAGTCCACCCGTTCGCATTGCGCAAGCTCTCAAATGAGTATTGAGCAATGCTGTTTCTGCTTTTTTCTGTTCAGGCCGTTGCGGCAGTTTTAGTCGATTGTCTTTTAATTTAATTTTAGTAGTCGACGCAAATTTTCTTATCTATCGTAATTATGTTTTCTTTTTCTTGTCGTTTTCGATGGGCGATCAAAATAGTTCTCGTCCTATTTTAGCTTCAGCCGAAGCCATCAAGTATTCAAATTACCAGAGGAGTCTGCAACTGATTTCATTTTCAGACGGCAACTACAATTAATGTCTTATAAACTGTATGCCACTATATCTTTTAAAAACTATATCGTGCCTTAAAACTTTAACAGAAGCTTGAAAACGGTTACTAAAAAGAATTAATTTCAATCTGGAATATAAAAATTCAGCTTAGAAATAATCAAGAGCACTGTTAATGAGCAAATTATTCACAAGTATTGAAAATATGAAAATAAATATGAAAATCACTTTCAGAAATAATCTTTGCTGCGTAGCCGGCCCTAACTTTACTCCTAAACTGGCAACATATTTTGCATACAACTTATGCTTGTTGCAACCATTAGTTTATGAGCAACAAATACGCAGGCAGAGTCCAGCATAAGAGAACTGTTCGCGAGCTGTTGCAACATTGTTCACAGCAAAGTCTGCTGATATAGCTTTCAAAATACATTCTGAATGCGAATGAAGATCTATATGAATGCAACGTTGAGCACAGTGCCATCCATTTGAATGCTTGACACCAGATACTTTCAGAAAAAGGATGGGTTTTCAAATGTTTACTCGAATGTTTAAGAAATACCCTTTCTATTTTTGCTTTTTAGGTTTTTCCTTTTTCTTTTTTGTACGCCCCACTCCGGTTGGTCTTACACCGGTTACGAGTAGTGTGCTTGATGCTAATATTTAAATTTTGACTGGGAGGTTAGCTGGCACCAAATAATTGTCTTTAACGCAAGGCGAGGCGTTTCGCAAGGATTGAGATTTGCCATCACTGCCTGTGTGATGAACGCACCTCGGCAGCGCCACCCCTTAGTTATCCCCTTAATTCTCGGTAAATTGATGACATAGGGGGACGGATTGCTAAAAATGGTGTCAGCTTGTAGATTGGTGATACAAATGGCTGGTCGCTGGACCAATTTGAAAGGGGCATACCAAATACAAAGTTTTTCCTTAACAAGAGCTTATACACATAGTTCTTAGTTGTATCTTTAAGGCCAGATAATCTGCTTTCTATTTATTTAAACGTTGCTAATCTACATTCCGCTTTTGTTTTCAGAATATAACGTGGAAACTGACCTACCATAGACCTGTAGTACTTACTACTAAACTGCTACTCTACTACTACTAATACTACTAGTACTACTGCTACTACTACTACTACTACTAAAGACAGAGTCTTCATTAGTCCCACTACCTGTGTCAAAATAACTGTAAAATGAAGGAGATTAAACAAATCACTGACAGATGACCACTGAGCAATTCAATAACTAAAACTTGGGCCGAACCAGGCTACACATCAGCAGCAATGATTTAAATCAACGTTTTTGCATGGCTACCCAATTTCTTTCTTATTTGTTTGGAACAATCACTTATAACTACCTTTTGGCCACTTGCCATTTTATATTGTCTTCCAAAATATATGAAACATTTAAACTTCCTTAATTCCAAGCACCCATAAATTCAACGTCATTTCAAAAGCCAATTAATTACTTTTCTTTAGAGATCAATTATGAACTACATGTATTTTGCATGCATGTATTTAATTTCTTCTCAGTTTTAACAACACACTGGTGGTAGTGTTGTCTGACCTGCTATTCGAGGCTCGGTACATCTGTCAGCGCAGTGTTTTAAGGGTATGGACATGTCCGTCCAATACAACTGTTATATGTTGGCAGACTCTATCCTCCCATGCAGCCTTTTTTGGTTATTTTGACACATTGCCAATTTTGGCTCTGTGATAATGGCCCAATGTCGGACTTTCGCTATTTTGGCACTTCGGTTGAGCTAGACATTTTTCCACAGACTAGCAGCAGTTTGTTTTGTTTAAATATTTGAACTATGCGCGGAATGTAACGAAGGGGATTTTTTAATTTCGCTTAGTTGCTTTCAGGAGATGGGCTCACAGTTTGCATTTTTTCACCTGGCGACTTTCCAGCTTCAACACGTGAACATACAAGCGAGTGCTGGTACACAATTGTGTACCAGGTACTCAGTTGTGGGGGGCTCACTAGGTACTCAGTAGTGGTGGGGGTAGCCCGTTATTGTGCAGATGTCTGCAGCCTAATAACTATAGAGTGGAACGCTTGTCACACTCTAATAGTTATTATGTACTCTTGAACTATGGACCCACCTCATAGACTGAAGCGGCACGGTTCTGTTCCGGTCAGTATACTTTTTCTGTCGGTTCAGTTCCGGTCAGAATACTTATCTGCCAGTTCATTTCCGGCCACAATATAGTATTTTGTCACTTCTGTATTTTCAATACACGTCTACGGCCACGTCACTTGATTCCGGTAGGATTGCTTCTTCCTGTTAAAAAGACTTTTAGAGGTTCTGCTCTCTCGCAACTAATGTAATGGGAGAGATTTTAGTAGTGTGTGGGTGTAGATTTTTATAGAGTTGGTGTGATATTCACGTGCGAGTCGTTTCTACATTAATTTCCTGGCGTGCTTTTATTCAGTCTGTATGGCCGCCATGTGGCGTTGTAACTTTTCAAGAATTTTCAAGACTTTCTAACCAATCAAAATCCAACACGGTGGGATGCTCTGAGTTTAATCACTAAAGTTGTCAATGTTTAAGTTTTCTTTCATGCAGAGCAGTCGGGTGCGGGTCTAGGCGAGTTACTTTTATATGTGCTGTTTTTCCTTGGCTGTTCGTTTTCTTCTATACGCCGTCCCTTGTGCCCACTAGTTGACCAGGCTCTTTGTTATCAGCTCTCGAGCCATGCTCTGCGCGCTAACGGCCCACCCCCCCCCCCCCAACAATTGTGTACCTAGTGGACCCCCCTCAAATAGTAGTACGCAATTGCGTATGCTCACTCTTTTCTATAGGAGGGCACCCGCCACGCAAGTGTGACCTATCATTTGATCCCCCCGCAAAAGACTCATTTTTCAACTGGTGAATAGGTCACATTTGCGGTCACATTAGGTCACATGATTACAACTATCGTCTGGCGGAAACTTAATAATCAACAGAGTTTAGCATGGCCTGCTCAGACTTTGAAGTGGTCCAGCAGTTATGATTTTATTTAATTGCAAGACAAGATTTACAACCCGGTTATTTACGGATATAATAGACCAATACATTTCTTGTTTTGATAATAAGAAATTAATGTGTTCGCAGTTATTTCCGTAATTACCACTTAATTGCATTGTGTAGAACTGTGAGTATCAGTTAGAAGCATTTACACAGTAATTATAAGAAATTTCAGAAAATAAGCAAGATGACCCTCGGGATGTGAAAATATGGTCTTTTGAACTGAAAATGTTAAGGAAATTCTCAATTTTGCTTTCAAGGTAGTGTATCCCGTGCAGTACAAAATCGTCTCATTTAAATATAATTTAAGAATCCTACAATGTTAATAGTATTCACAGTTTAAAATGACACTTTAAACTCCCTTCCCTCCTTCAAATTTAGTTTTTGCATCAATGGAACTACTGTAAGAATCCTTGTATTTGAATAAAGTAGGCGGAACATAGTAGAATAATTAGAAGAAGCCCGAAGAGTGGAAAGTGGCCAATTTCGGGTAGGAGGAGTGGTTATGAGTTGGAGAGCCCTAAAACTAAGAGGAGGGAAAATCGCATAGTCATTGTTGTGTTTTAGGGCAAAAGTGATAACACGGGAACGTAGCAATGAGCGGCTGGCTCAGGAAAAATCCAGTCTATCAGCCTACGCTAGATGAAGCCCGGATAGAAGTGGCGGAGCTGAATCGACAGTTGTTGGATACCAGATACCTGTTGGAGGCCAGACAACCTACTGGAGGCCAGACACCTGTTGGAGGACAGAAGGAACGCTACCGCTCAAACAGGTGAATAACGAATGGGTCAGTTCACTTGACTAGTTTCGTATCAGGCTGCACTACAGTACTTATGTTAAATACCAGAATTTCATTCTGCAACTCTTGCTAGCTGTACGCAAGTAATCCAAATGTTGACGCTAAGTTTAGCGTCTTGAAGAAATCTGTGTTTGTCTAGACATCCATTATGATTGTTAGTTAGTTCAGTGTTTGGGGCATTATTGGGAATAAACTTTCCAATTTTAGATTTTTGTGATTTTCCAAAGCATCTTTGAAGTCTAGTTTTGCGAAAAATTTATTGTATTAGCTTTTAGCATTTGCTTCATTTTTTCTGCTTCCTTCTTTTACTATAATTTAGGTTCATACATATGTGGGTATTTTTAGCGCCGCATTGGAGTTCTTCAGCAGGAGCTTGCTGAGTTGCTTGATGAGGTGGAACGATTGAAGCAAGTAGTTAATGGGCTGAAACTGAAACTGTATCACTATGACAAAGAAGGGCCAAAGAGGATTAAAGATATCTAGCTTAATTTTTACCACGGTTCCTTCCATGTGGAATGCTGTCAAAAGTTTGCACTGAAGGGGGGTGGTCCATCATGAAAAATTTTTAGGCGACGGATTCCGCTCATTTTCACACATAAGTTAGCCACATATGTCGTGCATATCAAGTTTAAATTTTGAGTTGTTTCGTTCAGTTCTCCGTAAGTTACGAGCAATCAACTGTGTGCAATTTAAATATGAGCGAGCACAAGGGTGCTGCAGCCAACTGAGGCAAATTTTCGCAAATCAGCTCTAAGTTTTTAGCTTATTTTGTTACACACCTTTAAAAACTATTAAGAAAAACATTTTAGTACCGTTTCCAGCCGGATGGGCTTGATCAGAAGCTTCTCTAAAAAATTTCTCGGAGAAGCAAGGTCCTTGTTCCTTCTTATGTGATGAAACATTTAACAGCGGCTAACTTACAATAGAAGCTTTTCCGACCCATAGTTCTATGAGAAAAATTCATCCCCGCAATGAGAGCTTTCGATTGATGTATAATATGCCATATTTTGAAAAATTTTAAAATTCGCTGTTTTGAGAAATTTGGGGTTCGAGGGTCCCGTTTGGCACGCTGAGAAGTACTGGACATAGCTATCAGCATAATTCAAGCTGCAAATGGATCCAGAGACATGAATACACAAGTTGGAATACAAGATAGACAGATTTGGACCTTACTGTTGTCAGAATTTAGCCAAATTTTCGGAAAAACCGAAATTTTGACAATTTTGCTAAAAATGCCCATTTTTGCGCCAAAAAGATCTCGAAACTGGGAAAAGATAAAATGAAACCATTGGTATCAGTGGAACCGCCAATTCAAGTACTACGGAACCCTGGAGTTAGAATTTTTATTTAGGCCTCTGAATTAGAGTAATTTGCAAGTCTTTCCGAAGACCCCATTTTTCAGCTGCAAAAAACGTTGAATTTTGATGATTTTCCAATGTTTTCGATAAATAAAAAATTTTTTAAAAATTTTAGGGGCCTAAATCAAA
Source organism: Trissonchulus latispiculum (assembly GCA_030248195.1). NCBI lineage: Eukaryota > Metazoa > Nematoda > Enoplea > Enoplida > Ironidae > Trissonchulus > Trissonchulus latispiculum. The sequence continues at coordinate 81,937 of JASAND010027672.1, forward strand.
ATTCTACTTCCACCGTACCGCAGTTTATGATTATAGCTACATTATAAATATAAAATTATGCAGGATTACAACTGTTTGTCGAGAGATCTTTTTGGCGCAAGAATAAAATCACCACTTTTTCTGTTTCCTATGTTTAACACATGCGGACCTCGACTTTGAGGTGAAATAACTCAACAACCGTAAGAGATACGAGTTTAATTTTAAAACTCGTTAAAATATCCCACTCAAAGATAATTATATGTGAAAATGAGCGAAATCGGAGATGGTCGAAAAATTGACCAAAAATGGACCCCCCCTTAAGCTTATTATACACTTATTGCTCCGCATATTAATGTTCTTTTATCAAGCCCCCTCATGTACTTTCTGGTTATCGGTAACTCATTGCAGTTTAGCAAATTTATTGTATCCGGTCGTCCACTCTCTACCGAAGAATCCAATTGATTTAGGGAATACTCGTTTATACTTAGTACAGTTTTAATAAAATTAATTAGTTTAAGTTTATTAATCAACTTTGCTCTGCAAAATACTAAAGAGTGGGTTAACCTGTACCAGAGGTGGATAGGGAGTCCAAAAGTGGTCTGAAATTTGTGAGTGAACGACGTTTCTAAAAGTTGTCCCCTCAAGCGAGTGTGATTAGGAGAAGCCCGAAGAATGGGAATTGGGAATGGGAATGGGAATGCCAATTTAGGGTGGGAGGAGTGGTTATGAGTTGGAGAGCCCTAAAACTAAGAGGAGGGAAAATCGCATAGTCACTGTTGTGTTTTAGGGCAAAAGTGATAACACGGGAACGTAGCAATGAGCGGCTGGCTCAGGAAAAATCCAGTCTATCAGCCTACGCTAGATGAAGCCCGGATAGAAGTGGCGGAGCTGAATCGACAGTTGTTGGATACCAGATACCTGTTGGAGGCCAGACAACCTGTTGGAGGCCAGACACCTGTTGGAGGACAGAAGAAACGCTACCGCTCAAACAGGTGAATAACGAAGGTGTCGGTTCACTTGATTAGTTTCTTATCATTCTGCACTACAGTACTTATGTTAAATACCAGTAACTTCATTCTGCAACTCTTGCTAACTGTACGCAAATAATGCAAATGTTGACGCTAAGTTTATGCAAATTAGGTCTTGAAGAAATCTGTGTTTGTCTAGACATCCCAGTGTTCGTAAGTTCCAAACTCCGTAAATTCATTTAGTAATAGAATGACTTTCTTTATTCTTTATTAGTTCATCAGTAGTTAGGGTTTCCTAGTTTCTAGTTTACTAGAGCGAGTTGCCCCTAAGTTTCGTGTGACGCAGAACCTGCATTCGTTTCGCCATTTAATTGACGGTTTAGTCACTGGACAGTGAACCGGTAGTTAACATTTGGAGACCGTGACAGGACCACTGTCCGGTCTGCAAAAACTTCTAATTTTCTTTTGAATTTCTGAATTTAATTTTTTCACTTAATTTTTGCAATTTAAATTAAAACTTGATATTTTAAACTTCAGAATTGTTAAGGGACAACTCGAGAATTTTGGAAATCCCAAAGTGTAACTGAATTAGTAGTATAAAAAGGGTCTAGTAGTATAAAATGGAGTGGTTCTTCCTAACGAACTTGTTGTTGAATTTTCCCGGTACTGGGAAACCTTAACTATGCACTATGCAATAACTATCCTTTACATCGTTACACGTTGAAATTAACTGGGCCCAATTTGGAGAGAGGGTCCAAGCTTGCATGTTTAACATATAGATGTATAAAATATACTAAGCGACTGAGAAGTGTGTGTCCTCCGTTTGGAACTATGTACATATAACGGGTGGTGTGAGACTCTTTCCTGGCACTGTCCCTTGTCCCTTGGCCCTGATTTTGCTAGCCCTTGTACCGAACTTCCAATTTTTGAGGGGTTCCGTAACCCCCCCTTGTTAAAGTGTGTGAGAGGGAGTGAATTTGTGGGCGGGGGTAGCCGTTAGCGCTCATCGCATAGTTTTGCCTTCATAGCATAGAGTTTCGCATGTCGCACTCTTATCATTTATGCACTCTTGATGTAACCAATCGTAGCGGTAGTAAAGAAAATAATACTCTGCAGGAAAGTTTTGTTGGACTCGCTCGTTGGCCTTTTGCTCTGTTAGTGGGTAGTAAAAGTTGCTGTTAGGCTCAGGAATGTCTACGAGGATAAATAAAATAGGCTGTCGTTGCAGTAGGACGTGCTAAAAGAAGGATTTGCAAATTTGAACGTCTCATCACATTATCCTGGCATTGCTCGCGAGCAAAGCACTTCTACTACAAATAGCAGACTTACAAGCTGACATGCATAAATAATAATAATAATAATAACTGTAACAAAGGACACTGTATAGTGTACTAAGATAAGAAATTATGAGTTGATTTGGTGCTGGTGCAAATTAATTCAATATTAATTTTTTTATTAATATATTTATTTGAATGCCATAAGTACCAGTTCATCTGTTTGCAGGTACTTGTGAAATCATTTGCATGATTTGTAAAGTATTTTTCTTTATTTGTATAGTAAAGTATTTTTCTGTTTTTAGTAATGCATGTTGCAGTAATTGCTTAATGTAAAGCAGTAAAGCGCTTAAAATATAGAAAGCTTAACTAAGATTTCTGCTAATTCCGCCAGTCATTAGGCCAAAAATTTGTTAAGGTTTGAAGAGTTTCCTGGTATGGATTATTCTAATTCTCGCGTAAACAATCTATGTTTACCATATGGTCACGATTATTAACCCTAAATATTGACAAAACTGTTCAAAACAAAGTCCCAGTTATCAAATTTGATACAAACTATAGGTGCTTTCGGCATGAGAATACGTTGTCAGCTGTGTTGATAGGAAATATACATATCGATTCCGGGTTTCCAGGAATCAAGCCACAGTTGATTTGGTGCTGGTGCAAATTAATTCAATATTAATTTTTTTACTAATATATTATTTATTTGAATGCCACAAGTACCAGTTCATCTGTTTGCAGGTACTTGTGAACTTGTGACTTGGCATGTGAGTTGATGAAACTGAAACTGGAGGAACAACTTGTAAACAACTGGCTACAAGCAGGGACTTTGCTTGTGAGTTGAAGCTTGTGACTAGTCAATGATGAAATCGAAATTGCTTGTGAACTTGTGATTAATGATGAAATGGACCCCTGCAAACAGCTGAAAAATCCAAAAAGTAAAAGCATTACATGTGGCATTTAAATATTAATAAATAAAAAATCCATGTTAATCAAATTTGCACATTTAGTGGATGAGGTCGACACTTTTTCGACGGTGGTTGCTGTGTGCTACGCCATCCTGCTAGCTCTAGTCCAATATTTTGAACAACACCCAGAGTCAAGTATTTTGGTCAGAATTCCGGACGAATTGCGGGAAGTCGAACTTAATCCCATGAAAGATGTAAATGAAATAGCTAGCTATTTCTTTTCTTTACACAGAACTTGTAGTTGCGATTGGACCCAGCTACCGTCACAACGTTATGTTTTCAATTTTCTTCTGAACGAAAATATAATCCCTTGGGATTCAATCCACCGACCTCTATTTTGAAGCATTGCCACTACACAACGTCAACATTAGGCAGACAAAATTATGTCTCATTTTCCAGATTCCACAAAAATGTGTGTACAAAACCTCTAAGGCCTCGAGTGAACTGAATATATGTCGTAACTCCATAAAACCATATATTTTCGGAATCCTGGCAGCGAGGCGAACATTCTTATAAAATTTAAAATTTTTTAAAATTTCAAAAATTTTAAGATATCGGTTTTTCGGGAATTTTTTCGGACCGTTCAAGGTATTCTGTTCATTCTTTCAGAAAACTTTTTCCGTCCGAAGACGCATCGATTGACACAAGATCGAAAAAAATCGGTTGAGAAATAAGCATTTTATTCCAAAAATTCGTTTTTCCATTTTCTTTGATGTTTGCCGCTTTTCGCAGCTTTGACTGGCTATTACTCGCGACTCGTTCAACGGAAAATTTTCGATTAAACAATATCCCTTATTTCAGCTGGTTCTTGCTAGATTACACTGGTTCAGTCAAATCACGGCGGCAGCATCAGAGAGCCAAAAACCAGCTGAAATAATGGATATTGTTAGAAAAATTATTGCGAACGCAGTATAAGTCGTAGCCACGAAAACTTCATATCGTTGGATTCACCTCAGATTGAACTTTATGATTATGCTATTTTTACTGACTTGCTGAATAGCTATGCAGAAATTTTGAGCAAAGAGATTTTTTTAAAAATTCTACTTTCAAATTTTGAAATACCACATATGGCAGGTCAAAGCTGACGCCTAGGCGGTCCTCAAAATTTAATTGAAAAATTTTTCCACTGAGCGAGTCATGAGTAGTAGCCAGTCAAAGCTGCAAAAAGCGGCAACCATCAAAGAAAATGGGAAAACGAATTTTTGGAATAAAATGCTTATTTTTCAACCGATTTTTCTCGTCCTTGTGTCAATCGATGCGTTTTGGATGGGTACATTTTTCTGAAAGAATCAGCTGGATAGCTTGAACGGCCCGAAAAAATTCCCCGAGAAGCCAATATTTTAAAATTTTTGAAATTTAAAAAAATTTATAAAAATGTTTGTCTCGCTGCGAAAAAATAAAAATGATTCCGAAAATATATGGTTTTATTTGGTTACGACGTATATTTCCTTCACTGGAAGCCTTATAGATTTTGTACACACATTTTTGTGTCAGACTTTAGTTGTCTGTTTTTCCAGACAACGCTTTTAATTTTATTCACGCGTTTTCTTATATTGCTGTTTATTCGGTAGAGGGCCGCTATAGCAAATTCTTTGTTTTGGGGGTTTAGAGAGATTTATGACTTCCAAATGTGATCAAGAGTACATAATAACTAAGAGTGTGACAAGCGTCAAACTCTTAGTTATCAAGCAAAAAACATCATCTGCACAATAGCGGCTGACCCCATCCCACAACTGAGTATGTGCACTTCAAAGAAATTTGCACGCTATGCCTACGTTTTAACTAGATTTCTAAAATCCCAATTGCTCGTTGTTGCCTGTACTGCCCACGCAGCCCACTCGTATCTTTACCGCAAGAAAAGTTCAACTACTGGCACTGATTACTTCATTTGTCGCAGGTGCTGCGAGATAAAAGATGGGGAGTATGGGTGCATTTCAGTTCGCGGAGAAGTCATCGGGGACCCGGAACGGGGACATCACCAGATTCGCAAATTGCCGCTTTGGAACTCGATCGAGGGATGCGCCAGGAAGTTCGACGAGTAGCAAAACGTCCCAGAGAAGTTTACGTTGATACCGCAGCTGAAATGCCAATCAAGTTTCCCCAGAACTATTATGAACAGTTGTCCGTACAGTCCTGCTTACCACAAAGTGAAGCGAGCTTTGTATAAACATGCCGAACATGCTGTTCTCCCAGTTCCCGACCCTTTCAACATTCCGGATCAATTGAAGTTAACCATCCGAGGAGAAATTTTTTCGTTGTTTTTATCTCGCCTAGAGGCGAGATACTTGTAATCGGTTGAGTCTCTTCTTGAACTGATTTCAACAATTGTGCAAAAGATGTCCTATGCTTAGTACAGGGATCATTAACTGGCTGTTTTTGTTTGAGGGGGGCCCTAGGGGAAGCATTATTGCATTTAGCTCTTTATTTGGTCTAGCATTTTGCTTTCTTTTGCATAGCCTGCAAAACAGAACTAGTATGTTGGAAAAAGCGTTTTGGTGAAAAAACGATAAATGAATATTTTCTTTTCTGTCATTGTTATCCTTCGAATAGGGCCCCCCTTGGTTGACAACATGAAACCAGAACGTTTCAATTTTTGTTACAATATGCAAATTAGTTTTATGTAATGTAACTAATATGTAATCATTTAGCACTCGAATTTCCTCAGGACTAACGGTTGAAATCTGAAAATGATCAGTTTTATATTTTTGGCTACCAGCTGCGGCACAGCACAAAACTTTCAATATTTTCATTGTCGGAGGAAAGCTGTCGAAACTTTATTTTCCCAGCTGGCGTAGGAAACATACTTGTAAAATTGGGTCGAGGTTTAAAAAGGGGCAAATTTCCAGACTGTCAACCGGTAAAACTGATCATTCAGATTCCGAACTGAGAATAGTTGTCGAAAATATGGCAACATGCAATATGGCATTAAACGGTTAAAGATAGAATGCAAGTACTATAACAGTAACTTTCGCTTTAGTAAGTAATCCATTTTCTTGGGCGCTTGGAAAAAATAATACACATAACTGATCTTTGATCTGGAAAATAGTGGCCATCTATAGTGGAAAACCATTTAAAATGTGTTTCTCATTTTAGTTTTTCTCTTGTCCAAAATTTGCAATTTAGCCATTAATTTATTTACATCACAGCATAATCGTTAAATATTCTTTATCTCGAACAATCAGTATCTCAATCTCGAAGAATTCAGTATCTCGAACAAACAAACTGAATTCGGATTGTTGTTAATATTAGATTAGTGAGGAACGAACGTTTATGTTTATATACTGTAGTTAAATCTTTCAGGCACAGAAGAAAATAAAACTGAAGCTAGGTTTTAGGTTGTACAGGTTTCAATTTCAGGCACTGAAACTGAAACTTAAACGGAAACTAGTTTAGGCCGCCGACTGAAACTGAAACTGAAACTAAGTTGAGTATACAGACCTGAAACCAAAACTGAAGCTAAAGTAGTTTCAGGCTTTTCTTAAAACATGACTGCTGAAGGTTTTAAGCCGTTATTTCGCTAATTTTGCAGTGGGCGCCTAAATAATCTTAGTTATGCTTTACATGATTTCTGAATGCTAGAAATTGCACTTTTCTGAACGACCTGAAACTAAAACTGAAACTGTTTTGTTTTTACAGAATGAAAGTTAAACTGAAACTGAAACTGAAATAGGTTGCTGAAACAACACAATGTTTAGCCATCTGTGTGCAAAACTTACCATTCAGAAAGGTTGGTCTGAACTTTTCAGCGGCGAGATAATGCCCTTTTTAGGGGCCTACTTGTTTCGCTTGAGTTAAAAATGCTTTTATGTCACGAATTGTTTAATCTTTACTAAACTTGTTTAGTTTCAATGATGTTTATTCGTTGAATTTCATTTTCATTGCAATAAAGGCAAATACATTTCTAACTTAAGGGTTACGGTAGTCAGAAGACACAGAAAATCTATAGAAAGCAAACAAACGGGTAAAGTGGGAGAGCTGTCAGCAGTCTATTCATTGGCTTTAGCGGCACCCAATTGTTTGTTCGGGGTGGGCCTTAATTATGAGTGGCCCTTACTTTTTCTTGTTAAATATTTAATTAAGTGTTTAATGCGAAAATGAGTATGCCCTGGTTGACGTTCAAGACTGATTGCCGTTCTGAAGGTAAGCTTGTATTTTGCTGGCGTACTAATATTAAATAAATAATAGCACTATGAAATTGAAATTTCGGCTACATTAGAGCGCACGACTTTGATCTTTAACCTTTGTCTTTCTGAGCTTTAGCTTGGCCGTTAGTGCGGTTTAATATAAGCGCGTTATGTCAGGATACCTATATGGTACTATGTGTTTCTCTTGCCTTCACGTGTCTGTCAGTATACACTGAACAGCTGCGTTTATTTATGCCGGATACCTGCGTTAGTAATAATTGCAACTTCCTCTGGCGGAAAATTAAGTATTTGTGTTTAATAATCAACAGGGTTTAGCATGACTTGATCAAACTCTGAAGTAGTACAACAGTTATGATTTGATATAATTGCAAGACAAGATTTACAAGATTGCAGCCCGTGCAGTACAAATTTGTCTCATTTAAAAATAATTTAAGAACTCTACAATGTTAATAGTATTCACAGTTTAAACTGATACTTTAAACTCCCTCCCCTCCTTCAAATTTAGTTTTTGCATCAATGGAACTACCGTAAGAATCCTTGTATTTGAATAAAGTAGGCGGAACATAGTAGAATAACTAAAACTTGGGCCGAACCAGGCTACACATCAGCAGCAATGATTTATATCAACGTTTTTGTATGGTTGCCCAATTTCTTTCTTATTTGTTTGGAACAATCACTTATAACTACCTTTTGGCCACTTGCGATTTTATATTGTCTTCCAAAATATATGAAACATTTAAACTTCCTTAATTCCAAGCACCCATAAATTCAACGTCATTTTAAAAGCCAATTTATTACTTTTCTTTAGAGATCAATTATGAACTACATGTATTTTGCATGCATGTATTTAATTTCTTCTCAGTTTTAACAACACACTGGTGGTAGTGTTGTCTGACCTGCTATTCGAGGCTCGGTACATCTGTCAGCGCAGTGTTTTAAGGGTATGGACATTTTCGTCCAATACAACTGTTATATGTTGGCAGACTCTATCCTCCCATGCAGCCTTTTTTCGTTATTTTGGCACATTGCCAATTTTGGCTTTGTGATAAAGGCCCAATGTCGGACTTTCGCTATTTTGGCAATTCGGTTGAGCTAGACATTTTTTCACAGACTAGCAGCAGTTTGTTTTATTTAAATATTTGAACTATGCGCGGAATGTAACGAAGGGGATTTTTTAATTTCGCTTAGTTGCTTTCAGGAGATGGGCCCAAAGTTTGCAAAGTCTCAGTGTGCTAAAATCTTTTATAGTGGTTCTAGTGTGATACGCCATCCTGCTAGCTCCGGTTTATGTATTTAAATATTATTTATAATATATAATGAATATAATTAAGTATAATAAATATAATTTAAGAATCCTACAATGTTAATAGTATTCACAGTTTAAACTGATACTTTAAACTCCCTTCCCTCCTTTAAATTTAGTTTTTGCATCAATGGAACTACCGTAAGAAACCTTGTATTTGAATAAAGGAGGCTGGGCTTGGTAGAATAATTAATACTTGGCCCGAATCAGGCTACACATCAGTAGCAATGATTGAAATCAACGTTTTTTGTATGGTTACCTAATTTCTCTCTTACTTATTTGGAACAATCACTTAAAACTACCTCTTGGATACACAGCTCCTACACATGATTGTTGTAGGAGCCGTGTATTGAAATTAGGGGTCAACTGTGGATCAAGTCTAAATTAGACGAAATTAGTCTAAATTAAATTAGGATTATGTCCCACTTTGCAACAATAATGTATCACTAATGAGGAGTTCCACTTTGCACCCTTGCAGTCCCACTTTGCAACCAACACAAAGGACATGACTTCCCACTTTGCACCTGTAGTTTTAAAGACAGTGATGTTGGAAATTGTTGTGTATAAACTTTAATCTTACTGGGACATAAGTAAATCTTGTACATTTGCACATATTTTCTGCTATTTTTGCTTCATATCATTCTTATTTTGAAGATAAAAATATTTAGACAAAATAGTTAATTTAGCGGCGTTTCGGTCTGGGTCAGCAGATTTAGTTTAGTTAGATTAATTCAATTTTAATCGTATAAAATACATGCTAAACTGACTGCATAATTGATTTTTTACAGTCAAGCTTGTTCATTAAAATGAATAGAGCAAATATAACAGCTTCCAAAAATATAAATTCATATAGTTAATAATAATTATCACGGTCATTTGCACAGCTATATAAACTAAGAGCAAGAAATAATACAACAAAAACTAAAAAAGCATGTTTAATAATTGAAAAACAAAATTTAATTCTTCTGAACAGTACAGTACAGTAAAAGTAATAGGTATTGGTATTACAATTTCATTTGCAATTCTCCGTAAGTTTAATCACCAGGTGCAAAGTGGCAAAAATGAGTGCAAAGTGGGAATGGTAATTAAAGAGCAAACAATGGGGAAAGTGTTCTGTTGCAAATTGGGACTCAGCCGTTCAAGCCGACTACGGTAGTTGTAGTGGTAGTAGCCTTTTTTATATTTTAGCACAAAGGATACTAATGTTTTAGTTCCTAATTTGAGTTAAATTTTGTGGCATATAATTGAGACAAAACTCAAATCCTTCCAACTTTTGAAAGCAAAATGACAATGACAGCAGTCACTTAAACAAAACAAACAATAAATTATTACAGTTAACTGTAGTTATAGAAACTATAATAAAAGTTTTGCCTTTGCCAAAACAAGAAGTCTTTCTTTAGGCCTAAATTTCAAGGTTAAATTTTAGAAACAAGGCAGCCAGCCTATATCTACATTAATCATAGTGCTCAAAGTGCATTCTATAATTTATTATTCAAAATATAAAAAATTGGATCATATCAAAGAAGCCCCCCTAAGCAAAATTGGTCAACTTCAACAGCATATTGCTGGAGACTGACACAACCTTAGAGTTTATGCCGCACGTCGTTGGAAAGCTGAGGATGTGCTCTCTCCAATGCTGTAAGCCATTTTTCTGCAGCTTACACCAAGAGTACATAATAACTAAGAGTGTGACAAGCGTAAAGCAGACTCTAAAACTGGCAGACTCTATCCTCCCATGCAGCCTTTTTGGTTATTTTGGCACATTGCCGATCTTGGCTCTGGGATAAAGGTCCAATGTCGGACTTTCGCTATTTTGGCAATTCGGTTGAGCTAGACATTTTTCCACAGACTAGCTGCAGTTTGTTTTGTTTAAATATTTGAACTATGCGCGGAATGTAACGAAGGGATTTTTTAATTTCGCTTAGTTGCTTTCAGGAGATGGGCCCAAAGTTTGCATTTTTTCACTTGCTTTGGGGGAAAGTTTGGAAGTCCCATTTTCATTAGAAAAACGAGATCACTTGGTCGCAAAAATGTGTTCTTGGACCACAAATAATGTGGTCTTAGTGTGTTAAAATCTTATACAGTGGTTCAAGTGTGATATGCCATCCTGCTAGCTCCAGTCCAATGTTTTGGACAACACCCAGAGTTACGCATTTTGGCTTTGGTCAGAATTCTGGACAATAGTCTGCAGGAAGCCGAACTTAGTCTCATGAAAGATGAAAATGAAATATCTAGCTATTTCTTTTCTATACCTTCATAACGGTATGTCTTCAATTTTTTCTGAACGAAAATTTATGTATACATACGTGCATACTTACGTATACCATTGTTGGAATCTGTACATACTATGGACCCACCTCATTGACTGAAATGGCACGGTTCTGTTTCGGTCAGTAGACTTTTTGTGTCGGTTCTGTTCCGGTCAGTATACTTTTTTGTCGGTTCAGTTCCGGTCAGAATACTTTTGTGCCAGTTCAACATAATCGTATTCTGTCACTTTTCTGTAGACGCCTACGGCCACGTCGCTTGATCCTGGTAGGATTGCTTCTTCCTGTTAAAAGGACTTTACAGGTTCTGCTCTCGTAACTAAGCACTAGGTTCTGCTCTCGTAACTAAGCACTAGCTTACACTCAGTGTGTACAACTAGTGGTTGCAATTACGCTTAGTCCTCTTATACCACAATGGCAATTCGTCTATATGTCGTGGTCCTTTTGTAGTTCCTGTTTTTGCTGGTCAGTGCCCGGTCACATTGCTTAAAATAGAAATTAATAGAAATTAGCTTAAATTGTCCTCATTTGCTACCAGCCCGGTCTTTTCGCGTAAAAATCAAGCGTGTTGTGCATTTTGGAAATATTGGTAATGAAACCTGATTATTTGATACAAAAACTTATGATGGGATCTACATGTATTTACCAAAGACTCAATATCTTACAAGGATTTAATTTTGAGTGTATTTTTATTTTTTGGAAATGTGGAAATTTAGAAATCGTGTTTTAAGGCAACTACCAAACAACATCTTACAACAATCTTTGTGCTATTTCAAATTCATGTAAACGTTTTGCGTACTGAAGCGATTTCTTTCTGTTTCTTTCTGAAGCGTTTTCTGAAGAACACGTAATAGGTGGTTGGCACTAGAGTTAGGTTTAGGTAAGCTAGGTATTTCTGTTCAGCATCAGTGATGGGCACTGGATATTTCTTCATATCGAGATATCTGCCTATTGCAACTCTTGCTAAGTGTAATGCAACTAATGCAAATGTTGACGCTAAGTTTATGCAAATTAGGTCTTGAAGAAATCTGTGTTTGTCTAGACATCCATTATGATTGTTAGTTTGAAAGGGGTCTAGTAGTATAAAATGGAGTGGTTCTTCCTTACGAACTTATTGTTGAGTTTTCCCGATACTAGGAAACCTTAACAACAGGGTAGCAATAGAAGTTGCCCTAGAGGCGTTATTGTGAATAAACTTTCCAATTTTAGATTTTTGTGATTCCCCAAAGCATCTTTGAAGTCTAGTTTTGCGAAAGATTTATTGTACTAGCTTTTAGCATTTGCTTCATTTTCTCTGCTTCCTTCTTTTACTATAATTTAGGTTCATACATATGTGGGTATTTTTAGCGCCGCATTGGAGTTCTTCAGCAGGAGCTTGCTGAGTTGTTTGATGAGGTGGAACGATTGAAGCAAGTAGTTAGTGGGCTGAAACGGAAACTGTATCACTATGACAAAGAAGGGCCAAATTGACTACTCTAAAGTAAGAGGATTAAAGATATCTAGCTTAATTTTTACCACGGTTCCTTCCATGTGGAATGCTGTCGAAAGTTTGCACTTAAACTTATTATAAACTTATTGCTCTGCATATTAATGTTCGTTTAGCAAGCCCCCTCATGTACTTTCTGGTTATCGGTGACTCATTGCAGTTTAGCAAATTTATTGTATCCGGTCGTCCACTGTCTACCGAAGAATCCAACCGATTTAGGGAATACTCGTTCATACTTAGTACAGTTTTAATAAAATTAATTAGTTTAAGTTTAGTAATCCACGTTGTTCTGCAAAATTCTAAAGAGTGGGTTAATCTGTACCAGGGGTGGATAAGGAGTCCAAAAGTGGTCTGAAATTTGTGAGTGAACGCTTCTAAAAGTTGTCCCCTCAAGTGAGTGAGATTAGGAGAAGCCCGAAGAGTGGGGAGTGGCTAATTTGGGGTGGGGGGAGTGGTTATTAGTTGGAGAGCCCAAAACTAAGAGGAGGGAAAATCGCATAGTCACTGTTGTGTTTTAGGGCAAAAGTGATGACACTGGAACGTAGCAAATGAGCGGCTGGCTCAGGAAAAATCCAGTCTATCAGACTACGCTAGATGAAGCCCGGATAGAAGTGGCGGAGCTGAGTTGACAATTGTTGGATACCAGATACCTGTTGGAGCCCAGACAACCAATATTGGAAGCCAGATGTAGGAGGCGAGACACCTCTTAGGCCAGACACCTGTTGGAGGACAGAAGGAACGCTACCGCTCAAACAGGTGAATAACGAATGGGTCAGTTAAACGTTTTGCGTACTGAAGCGATTTCTTTCTGTTTCTTTCTGAAGCGTTTTCTGAAGAACACGTAATAGGTGGTTACCACTAGAGTTAGGTTTAGGTAAGCTAGGTATTTATGTATTTCTGTTCAGCATCAGTGACGGGCACCAGAAATTTTTTCATGTCGAGATATTTGCCTATTTTTACGATAGCGTATATCTGGTTATTATACCTATTCAAAACTTCATTTGAAAATGTTTCGAATTATCACAAATTTTTCTGTAACAATTTTTAAGCTACTGTCACAGAAGAAGAAGCACTTGATCCACCACGCAGTCAGCTATTCTGAAAGTTAAACCATTCTGTAAACGGTAAAATAACGGGCTAGAAACGACTTGATGCCTGTTCGTGTTCGTTGACTTTGTTTTTCTTTTATTAAACTCTAATCCAACCAAAGCTCATTGTGATTTTGTTCTAATTTTATGCTTAGTGTTTTAGGAAGAGAACTGGGTGATTGATTGGCTGTCGCTTGTGGAGATGGAGCACGTTGATGAAGAGGCAGAGGAGGATGGCGAAAAGGCGGAGGAGGTTGGTGAGGATAAAGGCGAGGAGGCGCAAAGAAATGGTCGGCGGCGACACTTTTATGGTCTCCGTCCGAAAACTGAGTTGCAAAGGGGTCGTCGTTACAATGTAAGTACTAGGGATGGTGTGGGGGAAAGGAACCGAAAGAAGGGTTTTTGTTTATTCATTTTTATCTGATTGGGTGGAAAAATAAATATGTTCCTGTTCTTTTAACGGTGTTTGCAGTAGAATCTGATGTTAAGGTTGTGGAAAGTTCCTGGGTGTTTATCGCCAGTGCAGTAAGCTATCAGCACAGCTTTCTACAAACATTTTTTTACCAGAGCGTTTCGCTGTTGAGACTGACGTGCGTCTGCTAAACGTTGATTCTGCAACTATTTGCCGATAGCGAATAAACTGAAGTTTAAGGTTTCTGAGATCATGCAGATGCACTTTACGCAGTAGCGACAGCGAGCATTACCCTAAGAGATGAGCTGTTTTATTAGTCTGGACGTCGCCTTATACGCCTGAGCTCACACGGAGGCTTGCAAATTCCTTTTCATTCTGTCTAATGCGGAAATTCAGTGCGTTTACTGCCTGTCTAATGTTCCTGTTTGTATAGATAGATACCATAGAGATGTGCGTGCCGGGGCTTGGAACTTGGTGGTTCAAATACAAAATTTTAAATTCGGAAAATTTCAGACTTATTTTAAGCAATTATTTTAAGCGTACAAACGCTGCCTAAATTTAAATTTGTGAGACAACTATTACGAATTGCAAAAACTCTTTATTTTGAACTTTCGAAATTACACCGTTTTTCGTCAGAAATTTCAAACATTCAGCAAAATTTCGCATAGCTTGCCCACTGGTGGGTCCAGATCAGGTCATAAGCATTCGTTTGTTACATGATATGTCTTTGTTTCAGAGCATGCACGACATCCGGCGATATTATCGAAAAGACTATCAAGAGTGAAATTGAAATTTGGAAGACAGTTGATTTATTGTATATAGTGTGTTTTGTTTTATTGTTTACTGCTTTGTTTTGATATTGTTGTTAAAATGGTAGTAAATGGTTTATTGCAGTTGTTGTTATTTTGAACTTTACGCAAAAATTAATTTTCCACGCAAAAACCAGCGCATAAAAACACATTTGATGTTTGCTTTGTGTAAAAGTCTAAACCTAGGGCCGTTTACATAAACTTTTTATGTAGAACTGGAATTCTCTCAGACTCTCAGAATTCTCGTTAACCGCTGATTTGCGCTTCATTGCTTCATATATTCTCACTCGAAGGTTTCTAATTTTTTTCAATTGATTGACCTTGACTGTTCGAGTTAACCAAAATACTTAAGAGTTCTTGTGATAAAAGGTAATCTGGAAAATAAATACGTAGTTAAAAGCACCTTCATCCCTAATGTTTACCATTTCTCTAGCTTCTCGACTAAGCCTCAAATAACTGTGTAGTTTTGGTTGTTTCGTGTTATACTGTTTGTACCTATTGTATTGTAATTATGGCTGTGCCTCTCGTGGGGACCCAGCAAAATTTAATCCCTAATGAGTTTTTTCCAGTATTGAGTGGCACCCTGCTGAGTGAAGTTGGACTCACTTAACAAAAGAGACGGTCAACGCAAGATCACATTGAACTCTGTCTATTATCACATTGAACTCTGTCTATTTAGGTCC
Source organism: Trissonchulus latispiculum (assembly GCA_030248195.1). Taxonomy (NCBI): domain Eukaryota; kingdom Metazoa; phylum Nematoda; class Enoplea; order Enoplida; family Ironidae; genus Trissonchulus; species Trissonchulus latispiculum. The sequence goes on from JASAND010027672.1 coordinate 97,319, forward strand.
CCACACCAGCACAAATGATACCGTAATCTAGAAACTGTAAATGCAGAAGCCGTAAATTCTAAAACAATGCACTTAATTTCGCCTTTACACAAAGTTAAGGCGACTTTGGGGCTAATTACGTCAATGAGCAGACTTTCAGAAAAGTATAAATGTGGGCAATTTGTGAAAGTTGTCAGTCGTGATGGAATGTCTGAACAGCCTTCGTCAGTTTGATGTCCATATCAAAGCCGTGGGGTTAAAGCAATTTTTGCTTGACTTTGGGCTTATTCCTATGGAATTTGACTGCCCCGTTTGTGGATCTGATTGAACTATTGTCAGTAAGGGTAAGTCGCGGGAACCTAATTGGCGTTGCCAGAGTAAGCAGTGTTTAAAACCTGTAACTATTCGCGGTCGAAGCGTTTTTGCATCCTGTAAAATTTTGAATTTTGAAGTGTCTGAAATGCTTACTGGAATGGATCTTGCTTTATCTAATGTTTTATGTAGAGAAATTGGGTTGAGTCGAGGATATACAATTGAATTTTCTTGAATAAAGTTTTTTAAACTAGTTAAACAAGTGGTGTTTGTTATAAAATTACCCGCTTGTCTAATTGGTTAAAAAACTTTAACTGACAACAGAAGGAAACGATCAAGAATTATTCATCACTGCATGGGTAAGTAGAACTTTGTCTAAAGATTACGGTATCATTGTGCTGGTGTGGGGACCTAAATAGACAGAGTTCAATGTGACCTTGCGTTGACCTTCTCTTTTGTTAAGTGAGTCCAACTTCACTCAGCAGGGTGCCACTCAATACTGGAAAAAACTCATTAGGGATTAAATTTTGCTGGGTCCTCACGAGAGGCACAGAAGCCGTAATTATTATTCATAAACCATTAGAAAAAACTTTAGTTTGCTATTACTGATTGTTCGAAAATGTTGTTAATACATACATGAAATAAGCTTTTAATACAACCAAGTTTGTTCTGTTATCGGCATAAAACTGATTCAACAGAGTTGACTACTAAAATTCAGATTCTACACATGCATATAGGAATACGTGTGACTAAATCATATTAACTGACTTGGCACGTATCCTTCTCCTACTTTAATTTAGCATACATAATATATATCGGGCAAAGCTGCCAACAATATAAGGAGGTGTCAAGGCAGGTTATCTTTTACCGTTAACCGAAAAGCTTACACCATTCTAATTTCTTAGGACAATCAAATTACCGTTTGCAATTTTAGGCGATATGAAACAAGTGTATATGCTCTCTTAACTGCTTCTATTCACAAGTTACTTATCAACGCTAAAGGAGTTTCAGATAACGTGAAAGTTAGCTTTAAGAATTTACCCCCAACAAACTTTCCAGAGCAACTGTATATTTCGCACATTTCGGACACAATTTATGGCATGTTGTTATTGCTTAAGTAGTAACCCCACTCCAACGTAAACGTTCTTGTTTAGTTGACTTTAATACTGACGTTATAAACGTCATCATTTGTCTAGATCACATCTCGTTACAAGTTTGAAGACGACGTCTTCATTGATATATTACCGTGAATTTTACAACACGATTACCCATCGTCCAGTGAAAGAATATTCTATTTTCCGTAAGCACTTTTCAACAACAGAAAAGTACGTTTAAAAACTAAGTAAATCAATATTTCTAAAACCTGTAAACCTGTAATCTAAAATATGTGTAAACCTAAATTTTGTTTAAGCGTAAACTCGAATGGCATAAACAGATTTTTGCGTAATGCAAAATTACATAACCTTAAATTGGTGCAGTTAAGTATTTACTGAAATTTTTCAGAAATTACCTGTTTGTGTTAGTTTGCACTGTTTGAGAAATTTCAATTTTTTGGCAGCATGTTGGAGGTGCATAAACAAACATAAGTAGGGTCTTGCCCAGACATGTGCAGGAGGAGAAATTTTGAGAGGTTTTTCCGGTTTTTTGCCCAAAGCCAGTATATATACGGAACGAGGGCAAAATGAACACTGGAAAGAAAGTGTAGAACAAGCAATCTAAGTTTTTAAATGTACCTCTAAATTTACCGGATCTTTTACATATTACAGGTGGACCTAACAATAAGCGGTGCAAATACAGTGTGGAATCTATTCGAGAGACTGTGTTTCATCTCTGCCGCTGAGATCCGGGTTATGAGAATCCTCAGGTTGCTGCAGTTTCCAGTCAGATTAACTACCAGACCGTGGTTGCAGCTTGGCGATAAGTGAAGAGGAGGCATAGTAGAATTGTTAGAGGTATAAACACTAGTTCTACGGTGTACATGAAGTATTTCCGTCCGTTAAGCTAAAAATTCAGAAAATGTTTGAAAATTTAGCTTCAGAAAAACCAATTTTCAACACATGGACGACCCCAAAAAAAGTGGGTTTAATAGGCTTGCCGAAAAGTGGGGGAGTTGGCGGGAGGGAGGGCTCCGAAAAGTGGGGTGGCCCATCCACTTGAAGAAAATGCCAGTCGAGGTCAAATTTTTGAAACGTTTTTAAATTTTTAAGCTATTAATATGTATATACTTAGTAAGCTTAGCTTTAGCTAAAAGCTTTTTTTGCGTTTTTACCTTTAGATACTATTATATTTTTCGCTAATTCGGTATATTTTTACGAGACTTATCTGTTCCCCACGTTTCGAAGGCTCCCCCTTTTAAAACTCCTAAAATGCCAGATTGCATTTATGTGTCTTGGCCGTGTTATGGCCGGCCCCCAAGCACCCCCCCGCCCTGTAGGAAAATGCCAGTACATATACGGCACGAGGGCAAAATGAACACTGGAAAGAAAGTGTAGAAGAAGCAATCTAAGTTTTTAATTGTACCTCTAAATTTACCGGATCTTTTGCATATTACAGGTGCCTAACAATAAGCGGCGCAAATACAGTGTAGAATCTATTCGGGAGACGTGTTTCATCTCCACCGCAGAGATCCGGTTTATGAGAATCCTCAGGCTGCTGCAGTTTCCAATCAGATTCACTACCAGACCGTGGTTGCAGCTCGGCAAAAAGTGAAGAGGAGGTTAGAGGTATAAACACTAGTTCTACGGTGTACATGAAGTATTTCCGTCCGTTAAGTCTGTTAAGCTAAAAATTCAGAAATGTTTTGAAAATTTAGCTTCAGAAAAACCAATTTTGAACACTTGGACGACTCCCAAAAACGTGGGTTTAGGCTTGCCAAAAAGTGGGGGGAGTGGGGGAGGGCTCCGAAAAGTGGAGGGGGATCTGAAAAGTGGGGAGGGGCCCATCCACTTAAAGAAAATGCCAGTCGAGGTCAAATCTTCGAAACGTTTTTTAAAATTTTAAGCTATTAATATGTATATACTTAGTAAGCTTAGCTTTAGCTAAAAGCTTTTTTATAGCTTATATATATGTATTGATATTTATGCGTTATAAATATACAGCTGTGTTGTGTTTCTGATTTTCTTTTAGCTCGGCGTCAGAAGCCAGTTTCTGATAATGCCACTGATCATGCTTCTACGTCTGAGCAGCCACAGTCTTCGGCCACTGCTGAATCTTTGAGTGTACAGCATTCGGATCCTGTCGTGTCAGGTTGCTCAGGTACTTTGATGAATGTTTTCGATTTAGGCAAAACAGGGACAAACTTGTAAATTTTCCGAACTGTTGTTGGTCTGTCGTCATTTTATTAAAACCAACAACCGCCAGGGTATTTTTCACAAGGTGGGTACCCGAAATTGACCCCCTCCCCCGAAAATGCCTCCCCCCGAAATCGCCCCGAAATCGGGATTGTGCTTAGCCCAGGTACGGGATTTTTTGAGGAACCAAATTTTTGCCAATTAGGGAAAGTTTTAAATAGTTTTCGGCTTCCCAAAAATACCATGTTTTGCTCATTTTTGCAAAAAAGATCTTTTCACCACCCCGAAAATTTCTACCTCCCCCGGCCCGGGCCCCCCGAAGCCATATTTCTCTAGTCTGTGCAACCTGGAATATTCATTCGAAAATGTATGTATGTATGTTGTAAAGCTCAGCAACAAAAAATAGCTTTCTAATATTTTCTAAAGCATTTTTCGAAAACATGTTCGCACACACCGCCCCCTCCAGACCTGGAGGAGGGACCGCGCAGACTTACCCCTCCAGAAATGTTTGCCAATAAAAGCCGGGAAAATAGAGGTCGGATGGGAGAAATATCACGGGGAACCAGGGAAAATACTATGGAAGGAAATACGACACCAAACATGATTTTTGATTTTGAAATTTTATCGTTGCTGGTTTCGATGATCTTGGAAATCCGTGGACATGAGTTGATTATGTTGCATTTCTTTCAAGTTAATTTTAATTGTTGGAATTTTACTGCATTTGTTTAGGTTCATCGCCATTGGCAACGACGGCGCCGCTTGATCAACCCGTGCTCACACAATCTGTGTCAAAATGATGCAACTGGAACCTCTACTTGGAGATGGAGAGTGTCTCCGTCGCTCATCTCAGTCGCTATATGCTGATTTTAATATTTTTATCATTAAATGTGTGAGCGTTTTGGACATTTGCCTAGACGCCTAATGATATGTATTTTTATTACTGTTGCTGTATTGTTGTCTGTACAACTTCTGTGCTTTGTTTTTTAACTTTGTTAAAAACTTTGTTCTTTAACTTTGTTTTAAATAAATTTTTAAAATTACTGAGCATCAGGTAACATCTTCCCAAAATATGACCGTTTTTGGATCATCCAATAACCCCCAATCCAACCAGCTCGTATTGAGGGGGGGATTGTGGAAAAGATCCAACTTGCTCAGGCTATCTGATGAGACCTGTGCTACACGCTATTAAAAGCACAATGCAAGCTAAGGCTAACTGACCAATTGTCACCTACACCCGGTCAGCTTACTAACCCATTGTGGGGTACTTAAGGTCAGCTTTCTGCGCAAAGAATTTTGACTTCAGTTAAAACGAGATTGGCTTGAGATTTAGTAAATTCTTGTGTTCTTCTTAGGTTGGATCATACGTGGACTGTCTATACTGTGGAATTCAGTGCTCAGAACCTGGGAAACTTGTCCAGCTCTGACTCCACAGGTCGGGTTACTGAGGATCCCGGATTTGATTTGAAGGATCGTTTGGGTAGTGTCAAGGACGCGCTGCTGCTGGTGGTGTTCTTTTTTGTTGGGCTACATGGAACGATAATTTCTATGTTGCTTTTTGGAGCTATGAACAGCGTAGCTCACTTTCCAGAGACGTCGACGTAGGTCCCTACTTAGAGCTAAGAATTCAGGCGTACGTGTGTACGAAAAATATTCATTAATCGCCGGCGTCCACGTGCCTAGCCTACGTACACCAGCGAAAAGCAAGCAAAAGGCGTGAGCGTAAACAATTGTCATAGACGCATAGTTTTAGCGAGGACACGTATTAAGGAATTGCAACAGAAAGGCGTCAGCTGAATGCCAACTAAGCTTTATGGTAAACAGATATGCGTGCATAAGGACGCCCTTTATTTCTGCCTTATTTTATGCGCTCTCCTTCTAATCAGCTTTTTGTTAAATCTGTTAGATGAGTTATCTATTAAAGCTGTTATAAACTTCAATTGCCTAAAAGTTGTTGACTGTCAGATGTTTATACTTTTTTCAGATTTTTATTAGACTTCGAGTTTAATTCTAAAGCCGGTTTCTACTTTCTAAGTTTTAAAAGTACAATGTGCTTAAATTGTCTACATATAATATCAGAGTATCACTGCCCAACAAGTAAGGACTTCAATAAATACATTTTTCGAGGAACATTTTTAGATGGTTTAAGCAGGGGTCTGGAGCGCAAGTCCCCTGCTAGAAGCTAGAGCTTTTTAAAATGTGGCAGTTTTGTCCCGTTATTATAAGAAAGCACAACAAGTTACATATTCAGATTATATAAAATTAAAATGATACCTTAAAACTTACACACACCCCTTTTTGAAGTTGCTTAATGACCGTCTCAATTGTTACACTATTATTATTGCTGTGGGGTTTCTGAGATCTGATGAAGAACAGGTAATGGGTGGTTGGTACTAGACTTAGGTTTAGGTAAACTAGCTATTTCTGTATTTCTGTTCAGCATCAGTGATGGGCACCGGATATTTTTCATTTCGAGATATCCTCCTATTTTTGCGATGACGTATATCTGGTTGTCGCCTATTGAAAACTTCAGTTGAAAATGTTTCGAATTATCACTTAAAAGTTCAATTTTTCTGTAATACTTTTTAAGCTCCTGTCACACGCAGAAGAAGAACCAGTTGATCCACCACGCAGACAGCTATTCTGCAAGTAAACTATTGTCTAAATGGTAAAATAACGGACTAGAACTACTTGATGCTTGTTGTTGAAACTGTAATCCAACCAAAGCTCAAATTTTATGTTTTGTGTTTTAGGAGGAGAACTGGGTGAATGATTGGCTGCCGCTTGGGGAGATGAAGATTCGGAGGAGGTTGGCGGGGAGGTGGAGGAGGGTGGCGAGGAGATTGACGAGGATGAAGGCGAGGAGGCGCCAAGAAATGACAGCCGGCGACATTTTTATGGTCTCCGTCCGAGAACTGAGATACAACGGGTCGTCGTTACAATGTAAGTACTAGGAATGATGTGGGGGAAACAAGGACCGAAAGAAGTTTTTGTTTTTCATTTTTATCCGATTGGGTAGAAAAATAAAAATGTTCCTGTTCTTTTGACGGTGTTTAATCTGAAGGTAAGGTTTCTGAACTTTCCTGGGTGTTTTTCACCCGCACGCAGTAAGCTATGAGCTCAGCTTTCTACACACATTTTTGCACCAGAGCGTTTCGCTGTTGAGACTGAAGTAAGTCTGCTAAACTTTGAGTCTGCAACTATTTGCCATAGAGAAAAAACTGTAGTTTAAGGTTTATGAGATCATGCACTTTAAGCTATAGCGACAGCGAGCATCACCCTACGAGATGAGCTGAGTCTTATTCGCCTGTTTTATTAGTCTGGGCGTCGTGTGGTACGCCTGAGCTCAAACGGAGGCTTGCAAATTCCTTTTCATTCAGTTTAATACGGAAATTCAGTGCGTTTACTGCCTGTCTGATGTTCCTGTTTGTATATATTCCATTGAGATGAGGGTAACCGGGGCCATTTGCCAATTTGGGGTTCAAATAAAAAATTTTAAAAAAATTTAAATTTTATTTTTTTTGGGGAAATTAAATTTGGGAGAAAAAAAATGTATTTGGGACATTCGAAATTACAACATTTTTCGTCAGAAATGTCAAACATTCAGCAAAATCTCGCTTAAGGTGGTGATTCCCTTTGGTCACATAAAGTTTGCACCATTATAACTCATTCATTACTTGGAGTTAAGAAGCCATTTTTATATCAAAATGTAGCTTGACATTTTCTCTTTTTAATGCATGCCACGAAACTAATGTTGCTTTTCTAAAATATTTTTAACACATTTTAGAAGAAGTATAATTTTCCAGAATTTTTGCAGACTCAAGTAAATTTTTTCGCGAGACATCGGTTATATCATTCGATACCTCCATCAAATAGCTGGGGACGATTTTTTATTTATTGTGAAATCGCTCTTCGTTATAGAGAAATAAGCTGAAATGTGTGCGTAACCTGGATTTTACCTACTTTTTCCAAATTTGTCAAGCGATTACTATAGCTAGAAAGCAGCAATCGGGGCAACTAAAAAATCGTCCCTGGGTATATTTGTGCAGAACACATTTGTTCAGTATCAGCCCTCCAACTTGCATGGTGAATGCTCCACAATCTTTGGAAAAAAATTGGTCGTGTTTTTGCAAAAACTACATTTTTTATGATAGCAGCCTACAGGATCGCAGTTGGAAGACGATCATGCGTCGGATAATTTGTCCCTGTGAGACCTTCAGATCGACGCCCTTAGTTTGATTTTACGGCTTGCGTAGTTCAAGAAATGTTGGATTATTTGATTTCTGCAAAAATGACAAGTTTTCGACGCCAAAACAAGAAAATCGGCTATATCTCACGGTAGAGAAAAGCTAGAAACTTGCTTTAAAAAGCAAAAATGTGAAGCTCAATGAGATCTTTCGAATGCATATAGTCATAACTGTATAGCTGCTGCCAAACGTTCAAAAATTGGGAAAAACCACTCTGACCGGAAATCTCGAATTTTTGAATCCGGATTGCGCGGAGGGTGTTAGAACGCTAAAAGAACTTATTTCGGAAAGTTTCATCAAATTTCGTCTTGATTTACGCCACCAAATAACAATATGTGCCCAAAAGGAATCACCACCTTAAGCTTGGCCGCGGGTGGGACCAGATCAGGAAATGCCTCGGTTGTGCATCACGTCATAAGCATCCGTTTGTTACCTGATATGTGTTGGTTTCAGAGCATACACGATATCCGGCGCTATTATCGAAAAGATTATAAAGCTTGAAATTGGAATTTGGAAAACAGTTGTTTTATTGTATATAGTGTGTTTTGTTTTATTGTTTACTGCTGTGTTTGTTTTGATATTGTTTTTAAAATGGTAGTACACGGTTTATTGCAGTTTGTTGTTAGTTTGCAGTTAGTTACATTATGCATCGGTCAAAACAACGTAGGCACACTATGCTTACAAGCTACGTAAATTTAGCACATTTTATGCCGTTGCTATTTTGCACTTTACGCAGAAATTCATTTTTCACGTAAAATCAGCGAATAAAGACATACTTAATGTTTGCTTTGTTTAAAAAGTCTAAACCTAGGGCCGTTTACATAACCATTTCATGTAGAACTAAAATTCTACGACATGCATTGAAAGTTCTGTGCTAAATTACGATCAGTCCATAAAAATAGAAGTTATTCGCGAACTTTAAAAAACGAAGACAATAACTATTCTGAATCAACATTTTGCGCAGATTTAAGTAATTTTATTTTACTGGCATTACCTAGTTGTATTCCACACAAATGACTTGCATTCGCTGTTCATGGGTCACCTACCAATATTAGAAAAATGAAACACTGGCAATTAAATTTCTTGCAACCATTGAGAAATTTTTAGCCCAGTGCCTATATTCTAACTCTTGCGACTATGCACAATAAACTTTCAGAATTCTCGTTAACCGCTGATTTGCACTTCATTGCTTCATATATTCTCACTCGAAGGATTCTAATTTCTTCAATTGAAATTGACCTAACCAAAATACTTAAGAGTTCATGTGATAAAAGGTAATCTGGAAATTAAATACGTAGTTAAAAGTACCTTCATCCCTATTTACCATTTCTCTGACTTCTCGACTACGCCTCAAATGACTGTGTACTTTTGGTTGTTTCGTGTTATACTGTTTGTAGTTGCAATTATTATTCATAAACCATTAGAAAAACTTTAGTATGCTATTACTGAGTGTTCGAAAATGTTGTTAATACATAAATGAAAGAAACTTTTAATAGGATCAAGTTTGTCCTGCTATCGGCATAAAACTGAGGCAACAGAGGTGATTGCTAAAATTCAAAGTCGTACATATGTATATAGGTATTTGTATGGATATATCATATTAATTGACTTGGCCCGTATCTTTCTCCTACGTTAATTTAGCATACATAATATATACAGGGGAAAGCTGCCAGCAATATATGTAGGAGTGTTAAGGCAGGTATTCTTTTACTACGGCAACCGTTTTCGCCTTTCTAATTCCTTATGACAATCAAAATCAAACTAGCGTTTGCAATTCGAGGCGATATGAAACAAGTGTATACGCTCTCTTAACTACTTCCATTCACAAGTTACTTATCAACTCAGAGACTCCAGAAAACAAAGAGGCAAATGTTACGGGTTTCAATTTTCGGAAGAAATAAGGCTGGTCAGAACTTAGTTTAGAAGGAGGATGGAGGCTTTAAACTTTTCTTAAAATTCATAAAGAAGTTTCAGCTAACGTGAAAGTATTCAATTACTCGATACAGTGCTGGTGCAAATGGTCAAAGCTGAAAGTTGTCCAATTGGGCTCATAATAATTATCAATAAATTGCTCTCGTTGAGTAGCGAAAAAGTTGTTTTAGGGCCGAAGTACCAAAATGCACGCAATTTGATTTACAAAGCCTCAAATGCGTCAAAAATAACCCAAATTGGCCAAAAGCGGACTTTTGGCAATTTTCAAAAAATATGGTCAATATGGTATTCATATGAATGCTCTTGATGCGGAGAGCTCTAATTGGTGTTAGGAAAATAGGGTAACAGAAATGTTTCTTTCGAAAGTCATAAAGCCGTAATAAATGATTTTTAATAATAATAGTAATTTTTAATGTCTTCGACCCTTAGGATTTCGTAGGAGGAATTTCGTATCATCCGCGAATATCTTAGACTCACAGTAAGTCAGAGCATCCGGTAGATCATTTATGTACATTACAAACAGTACAGGACCAAGCACACTCCCCTGAGGCACCCCGCTCAAGACCTCCCCGCAATCAGACATTACATTATTCACTTTAACATACTGGCAGCGCCCACTTAGAAAGGCCCCTATCCAATTTAACATACGCCCTCTAATTCCAAAAGAATCAATTTTGCTTAATAGTTTAGCATGAGAGATAGTATCAAAAGCTTTGCTAATATCCATGTAGAGCACTTTAACACCTTTTTTGACGTTTTTGGCTTGTGTCCATAGGTTCAGGCACTCTAGGAGTTGGGTTTGTGTAGACCGATTAGACAGAAATCCGTGTTGGTGTTTCGAAATAAGGTTATTTTGGAGAAGATGATTAAGCAGATGCTTTTTATAAACCCCATACACGAATTGGAGCCCCGTCAAGTTTAACATGTAAGTATACTAACATAGACCCCGACCCCCCGTTTGGATCCCGTACATGTATAGGGGCGGGGTGAGGGGTGAGTGGATACATGTACATGTATAGGGGCGGGTGAGATCAGTGGATAGCGCGCGTCGGATGTAGCGAGCTCATAATACATAGAGTATGCCAGCTGTCATACTCTTATGTATTATGTACTCTTGGTATTATTATCTACGTTTGGTTTTGCCACTATTTGATACAATCTGAAAAGGCTTGAATGTGAATTGTTGATGGCAGTGCTAGTGCCAGCCAAGAATTGAGTAAGTTCAACATGTTTCGAAAATGTCCCTTCAGTCCCCATTTAACTTTCACTCGCATTCAGATCTCAAAAGTTAAGAGAGCTGCGCGTTACAACAGTTTCCCAAGACACCGTCGGAGAGTTACTTTTAGCAAGCCCCCTCATGTACTTTCTGGTTATCGGTAACTCATTGCAGTTTAGCAAATTTATTGTATCCGGTCGTCCACTGTCTACCGCAAAATGCAACCGATTTAGGGAATACTCATTTATACTTAGTTTTAATAAAATTAATTAGTTTAAGTTTATTAATCAACGTTGCTCTGCAAAATACTAAAGAGTGGGTTAATCTGTACCAGGGGTGGATAGGGAGTCCAAAAGTGGTCTGAAATTTGTGAGTGAACGCTTCTAAAAGTTGTCCCCTCAAGTGAGTGAAATTAGGAGAAGCCCGAAGAGTGGGGAGTGGCTAATTTGGGGTAGGGGAGTGGTTAGTAGTTGGAGAGCCCAAAACTAAGAGGAGGGAAAATCGCATGGTCACTGTTGTGTTTTACGGCAAAAGTGATGACACTGGAACGTAGCAAATGAGCGGCTGGCTCAGGAAAAATCCAGTCTATTAGATCGCGCTAGATGAAGCCCGAATAGAAGTGGCGGAGCTGAGTTGACAATTGTTGGATACCAGATACCTGTTGGAGGCCAGACAACCCCTATTGGAAGCCAGATGTAGGAGGCGAGACCCCTGTTAGGCCAGACACCTGTTGGAGGCCAGACACCTGTTGGAGGACAGAAGGAACGCTACTGCTCAAACAGGTGAATAACGAAGGGGTCAGTTCACTTACTAGTTTCTTATCAGGCTGCACTGCAGTACTTATGTTAAATACCAGTAATTTCATTCTGCAACTCTTGCTAACTGTATGCAAATAATGCAAATGTTGACGCTAAGTTTATGCAAATTAGGTCTTGAAGAAATCTGTGTTTGTCTAGACATCCATTATGATTGCTAGTTAGTTCAGTGTTAGTGTAATTCTTGTGTGATTCGGTTGGGCCGTTAACCATTCATAATATATATACCTATTTGCTGTGCTTCATGTGAGAGTAGTGCGTGACGAATTTACATCTATTCGTTTGTTCAGTTCAGATTACGTTTATAAAAATCCAAGAGACAAACAGGAGAGGTTACAAGTAACACTAAAGTTTTGTTTTAAATTAAGAGGCATTGCTTTTGAGCCAAATTATTGTTTTTCCGTAATATGTTATTTTTATATACATTTTTTATATCAATTCTGTTTATTATCTGCTAAAACCTACATCGAAAATAAGTTTTACTAACGTTGACCATTCGGGCCGGTTTCGGGCCCGAAGTCCGGGCCGTGCCTCGGGCCTGTTTCGCGAATTATCACATAACTATTCAATTTTTCTGTAACAATTTTAACCTACTGCCACGCGCAGAAGAAGAAGCACTTGATCCACCACGCAGTCAGCTATTCTGAAAGATAAACCATTCTGTAAACGGTAAAATAATGGGCTAGACCGACGTGATGCCTGTTCGTATTCGTTGACTTTGTTTTTCTTTTAATTAAACTCTAATCCAACCAAAGCTCATTGTGATTTTGTTCTAATTTTATGTTTTGTGTTTCAGGAGGAGAACTGGGTGATTCATTGGCTGTCGCTTGGGAAGATGGAGGATGTTGATGAAGAGGCGGAGGAGGATGGCGTAAAGGCGGAGGAGGTTGATGAGGATGAATGCGAGGAGGCGCCAAGAAATGGTCGGCGGCGACATTTTTATGGGCTCGTACTTTACGGGCGTTACTCGGGCTACGTCCTCGTACTGCCGGTGTCCAACAGGCCGAGGTCCCACAGGCCGGTGTCCAACAGGCCGAGGTCCCACAGGCCGGTGTCGAACAGGCCGGTGTCCAACAGGCCGAGGTCCCACAGGCTGATGCCAAACAGGCCGATGTCCAACAGGCCGAGGTCCCACATGCTGATGTCCAACAGGGCGCTGTGGCGGGCAACGTCGACGTTGGCCAGGCCAATCCTGTCGGGCCTCTTCACTTTATCCATCTTCGTTTTGGCTTTACTTATGTAAATGTTTCTTCCACCGCGTGTCCGCTGTCTTTGTTCTACCCCACCGAACTACGAATTCCGGGAACTCTGCTAACCTTTTGGTGTCAGAAGCAACTCATTTGCTATATAAAATTCAAGAAAATGGGATTGGACCCGGCAGCGACTAGGGTCCGTACTGCGCCGCGAAACGTTGGACCAGATGGCTTACGTCGCCTTTTACAGGCATTGCAGTACGGCTTTACAATGTAAGTACTAGATGGTGTGGAGAAAAAGGATTGAAAGAAGGGTTTCTGTTTATTTCATTTTTATCCGATTGGGTGGAAAAATAAATATGTTCCTGTTCTTTTGACTTTTGATTTTGACTTTTGACATATTATCGAAAAGACTATCAAGAGTGAAATTGGAATTTGGAGGACAGTTGCTTTATTATATATAGTTTGTTTTGTTTTATAGTTTACTGCTTTGTTTTGTTTTGATATTGTTGTTAAAGTGGTAGTAAACGGTTTATTGCAGTTTGTTGTTATTTTGAACTTTACGCAAAAATTCATTTTCCACGTAAAAACCAGCGCATAAAACACATTTGATGTTTACTATGTTTAAAAAGTCTAAACCTAGGGCCGTTTACATAAACTTTTTATGCAGAACTGGAATTCTCTCAGACTCTCGGAATTCTCAGAATAAACTCTCAGAATTCTCGTTAACCGCTGATTTGCACTTCATTGCTTCATATATTCTCACTCGAAGGTTTCTAATTTTTTCAATTGATTGACCTTGACTGTTCGACTTTACCAAAATACTTAAGAGTTCTTGTGATAAAAGGTAATCTGGAAAATAAATACGTAGTTAAAAGCACCTTCATCCCTAATGTTTACCATTTCTCTAGCTTCTCGACTAAGCCTCAAATAACTGTGTAGTTTTGGTTGTTTCGTGTTATACTGTTTGTTCTTATTGTATTGTAATTATTATTCATAAACCATTAGAAATACTTTAGTATGCTATTACTGCTTGTTCGAAAATGTTGTTAATACATACATGAAGGAAGCTTTTAGTACCACAGAGTTTGTTCTGTTATCGGCATAAAACTGATTCAACAGAGGTGACAGCTAAAATTCAGATTCTACATATGCATATAGGAATACGTGTGGCTAAATCACATTAACTGACTTGGCACGTATCCTTCTGCTACGTTAATTTAGCATACATAATATGGTGTCCGCTCAAAACGTCTAAAGTCAAAACGTCTAACGTTCATAAACGTCTACCGACGAAACGTCTGACAACGAAACGTCTACTGACAAAACGTCTAATTTTTCTAAAATTGTGTAACACGTTCAAAACGTCTAAACTCTAAAAACATTTTTAAAAAAAGCAAATCAATTTGAATTTTATTTTGAACTAAGTGTATTTTAAAATCACATTAAATTAAACTCTACGTCTAGCGTACTGTTTCATTTTAAATTTTTTTTAGTTTTTAAATATTTCTGAAAAGCCAAGGTGTACAAACTACTTGAAACATTTATAAAATTTATAATTTACATTACACTTTTGAATTCTAGAAATTTTAGGACTGATGCTAAGTAATCAGCAATCAGTAAAATCTGTTGCACCATCTTTACTGATTACAGTCAGCAATCAGTATTCAGTTAAAATAATCAGTGAATAGTCAATAACTAATAGAATACTGAAGCAATGCAGAAAATAAGAAGTATATATGGGGCAATGCCAGAATTTCAAATTCAAGATTTTGCAAGACCGTGCCACCCATACCGAAAGCGGCCTATTGGAAAACTGACGCAGACCCATACCAAATAAGTATGTAAAAATAATCACCAAAAGTTTGGAAAGTTTAGACGCTTTGAACGTGTGACACAAGTTTAGAAAAATTAGACGTTTTGTCAGTAGACGTTTCGTCGGTAGACGTTATGAACGTTAGACGATATGAACGTTAGATGTTTTGACTTTAGACGTTTTGATAGGGAAATAATATATATCGGGCAAAGCTGCCAACAATATAAGGAGGTGTCAAGGCAGGTAATCTTTTACTACGGCAACCGAAAAGTTTTCACCATTCTAATTTCTTAGAACAATCAAATTAGCGTTTGCAATTCTAAGCGATATGAAACAAGTGTATATGCTCTCTTAACTGCTTCTATTCACAAGTTACTTATTAACGCTAAAGGAGTTTCAGATAACGTGAAAGTTAGCTTTAAGAATTTACCCCCAACAAACTTTTCAGAGCAACTGTATATTTCGCACATTTCGGACACAATTTATGGCATGTTGTTATAGCTTAAGTAGTAACACCACTCCAACGTAAACGTTCTTGCTTAGTTGACTCTAATCTTGACGTTATAAAAGTCATCATTTGTCTGGGTCATATCGCGTTACAAATTTGAAGGCGACGTCTTCCTTGATATATTAACATGAATTTTACAACACGATTACCCATTGTCCAGTGAAAGAATATTCTATTTTCCGTAAACACTTTTCAACAACAGAAAAGTACGTTAAAAAATAAGTAAATCTATATTTCTACGTAAAATTGAATTTTGTTTAAGCGTAAACTCGAATGGCATATACAGATTTCTGCGTAAAGCTAAATTACATACCGTTAAATTTGTGAACTTTTTACGTTGTCACTGAAATTTTTCAGAAATTATTGAAATTATAGGTAACTCCGCTAAATTGCATAACCTAAAATTTGTGCAGTTTTTAAGTAGTCACTGAAATTTTTCAGAAATTACCTGTTTGTGTTTGTTTGCACTGTTTGAGAAATTTCAATTTTTTGGCAGCATGTTGGAGGTGAATAAACAAACATAAATCGGGTCTTGCCCAGACATGTGCAGGAGGGAAAATTTTTGGGGGGATTTTCCGTTTTTTGCCCAAAAAACCTGGGAAAATGTGGATTCTGGCTAGGGTGAAGTATCGAGCTCGTGGAGCTCCTAAGGATTCATTAAAATCCAGGAAACTGGGTCTTCGACGAAAAGCGAAAGTTCTTGTTCTTGAAAATGGTACCTATTCAAGTTTATGTCTTTGTTAAACTTCTTCTGCATTTATTTGTTTATTCCTTAGTTTTCATTTGTCTTGTATATTTTTTGCACAGTTTCAGTGAGGATGAATCATGTTGTATGTTGCATGAACACAAGGTACATTCCATAATAAAGTCCAGAATTTTTAAGAAGTCGGCAGGTAGAACAGTGAGAAAATAAAGAAGAGTAAGCCATTGCTGGAGTTCTGAATTTAATAGTTACTACTTAATTATTTAAGTTAATGAATGAATTATTAATTATTTATTGTTAATTAATTAATTATTAATTAATTAGTATTAAATAATGAATTAATTATAATTACTATTATCGCTACTTCGATAGTTATTCAACATATCCTCGTTAACACCCCATGTCCCCCCGTCTAATGACGAGATTAGCTAAAATTTTATAGTGCTGTTGCAAATGGTCAAAACTGAAAGTTGTCCAATTGGGTTCCATAACGATTATAAATAAATTGCTCTCGTTGAATTCCGAAAAAGTTGTTTTAGGGCCGA
This sequence comes from Trissonchulus latispiculum, assembly GCA_030248195.1. Classification (NCBI taxonomy): domain Eukaryota; kingdom Metazoa; phylum Nematoda; class Enoplea; order Enoplida; family Ironidae; genus Trissonchulus; species Trissonchulus latispiculum. The sequence continues at coordinate 113,872 of JASAND010027672.1, forward strand.
AGTACCAAAATGTTCCGCAACTTGAATTATAAAGCCTCAAAAGGATAACCCAAAACGAACTCTTGGGAACTTTTCTGAAAGTACATGATTCGTATATATATACATAATTTTGGGTAAGCGGTGTAATGACTATTGACTAAATGAAAAGTATACATAATGAATGACACCTTGTGTAGGGGGTCAACAGTTATCAGTTATCGTGCAGACCATGTCGCACGCCTAAAGCTTAGCGCTTGTCACACTTATGTACTCTTGGTGTTCTGTATTGTATTTTAAGTATATGCCATTACATTAAATTTTATGTTATATATATTTATACATACTGGCTTTTCCTAAGCTATTGTTTGCTGCTGAGCTACAGAATTAACTATTTTCAACCTATAATGTAAGCTTAAAATAGCTAAAAAATGCCTAAAAATCCTTTTCAAAATTTACCTTCAAAACCCTATTTTTCAGGGCACTTTAGAGTTCTGGGAGGGGGAGGCCTGACTCCTGGGGGGAGCGATCCAAGTCTGGGGGAGGGAACGGATTTCTGGGGGGGCCGCCCCCCCCCCTGTAGGTAAAAGCCAGTATATATACGGAACGAGGGCAAAATGAACACTGGAAAGAAAGTGTGGAAGAAGCAATCTAAGTTTCTAAACGGACCTCTAAATTTACCGGATCTTTTACATATTACAGGTGGACCTAACAACAAGCGGCGCAAATACAGTGTGGAATCTATTCGAGAGACTGTGTTTCATCTCTGCCGCAGAGATCCGGGTTATGAGAATCGTCAGGCTGCTGCAGTTTCAGTCAGATTAACTACCAGACCGTGGTTGCAGCTTGGCAAAAAGTGAAGAGGAGGCATAGTAGAATTGTTAGAGGTATAAACACTGGTTCTACAGTGTACATGAAGTATTTCCATCCGTTAAGCTAAAAATTCCGAAAATGTTTGAAAGCTTCAGAAAAACCAATTTTCAACACTTGGACGACCCCCAAAAAAGTGGGTTTAGGCTTGCCGAAAAGTGGGGGGAGGGCTCCGAAAAATGTAGGGGGATCTGAAAACTGGGGGAGGTCCCATCCACTTAAAGAAAATGCCAGTCGAGGTCAAATTTTCGAAACGTTTTTAAATTTATAATCTATTAATATGTATATACTTAGTAAGCTTAGCTTTAGTTAAAAGCTGTTTTAGCGTTTTTTACCTTTAGATACTATTGTATTTTTCGCTAATTCGGTATATTTTTACCAGGCTAGTCTGTTCCCCACGTTGCGAAGGCTCCCCCTTTTAAAACACCTAAAATGCCAGATTGTATTTATGTGTATTGAATGTATATGTCGTAGGTAAAAATGAAATTCAGAGAAATGTCATAATTTCTTAGCACTTGCCAGGTAAATGTGATATTTCAGTTGTCTCCAGAGAACCTTGATATGGACAAAGAATTTCACATTTCTCTGAAGACTGTTTAAAGAAACGTAATTATAAATTAGGACGTTACATTACAGTATAATGACCAATAATGACCTCTGACCCCTGACTTTGACTGCAAGGGTGTTTCAATTATACGAATTTGCAATAGTGTTTGAGTTCGCTATATAATTGTTGCACGTGCACAATGATCCCTGCAACACGTTGCTTTTTCAGCATATTCAATAGCTCAATAGACAATAAACGCAGGGTTTAAGTCACAAATAAAAAAGTACAGGCAAACTCCAATGTTAAAGTAATTGCCGGTTTGAGTGAGTTTGAGTGTGTAGCCACTGTTGTGCAGATAGCATGTGATAGCATGTGCATGAGTTTGGGGGGGTCAGCTGTAATTGCTAACAGAGAGCCTGCTAGCTCCTGTCACATTGTTATGCTGCACATCTACTCTTGACCATATACTATTAATGTGTATGGTCGAGATACATATGTCGATATATACATCTGTAGCTTTACACCTTTAATTGTCATCAAAAATTGCTATTATTTTAGGATAGTCACAAGCCATTTAGCTCTAAAGATGTGGCGATCCTGATCTCTCGCATGAAGAATAGGTACTGCCCGGCAGCTACAGCAACGTCTCACTCACCTGGAAGTGTTTCTGGTGTGGACTCTGCTGCTGTCCCTGATCCTGCAGATGCTGCGGGTCCAGGAACTTCTTGTGGTGGAGCTGCTGTGAATGGGGATTTCAATATCTGTGATGAGATGGACTCTGAACCTTCCTCCTCTGTGATGGTAAATTGTAACTTAAATATTAGAACGAATCAATGTCTATTGATTTCTCTAGTCCATGCTTTCTGTACATATGAAATCGGGGTCTCACCAACCTTTCCGTTATTACTTCTTTTGAGATACTTTTGAGATGAGACACCAGCAGGTGATATGGCAATATATGGTGATATATATGGTGATAATGTGATATGGTGATATATTATAGTTAAGAATAGTTCAGTTATAGTTATTCAGAAGAGTTATATAGTTCATTCAGCTAGTTAAGAGATTAAGCCGGTCCATTATGATGATGACAATATTTGCCATGATGACAATGTAGCAATTTCTGTTAGGGATCTAAGGTCGGGTGGTCTGGTTCCGGCTGCGTGATGCAGCATTTGAAGCTAGTAAAATTAATTCTTAAGTTAATTTAAATTAATTCTTACGTTTTAGGTCAATCCGAGTTCTGCAGCTATGGCTGTGGAAATGACTCCACCTAATCCGGTCTCACCTTGCCATTCCTCTCCCCTTACCAGCCTTGCAGCTGACTTTGACTGCCCCGTTTAGGCCAGTTCTGGTTGGCTTCCCCTTTCTGGCTGCATACCCGTTTTTTTGAAAAATATGCCAAGAGATTCAGTTAAACCTCCTCGTCGCATTAGACCTGCCTCGACAGCTTTAAAACTGCTTGACTCCCTCCATTTCCACACTGCCCATAGAAAATTTCCCAGAGAAGATCTGCTTCTTTGCATGAGATGGAATTGCAGCCGAGCCAGACCTCGCCCTCTTCTACTAATTTTATCCAATACTGATTCCACAGCTGTTGTGCTCCACAACTGGAACATTTTGAAATCCAAATTCAGTATTGGATCAAAAGGTCGCTTGCTGCGACCTTTTGATCCTCTTGATTTCTGTACTTTTAAACTGTTGCTGCTATTGGTTTTATGTAAGGTTTGTTGTTTGTTATTGTTTGTCTGTGAACTCAATTTGAAACATAGTTTCTTGTGTTTTTTACTGTGTTCGCACACTTTCTTAGAAAAACACTTAAAAACACACGAAATTAGTTTTTCTAATTACTTTGAAAGTTTTGAACTACGGAAGACTTCTGTTGAGAAACTTTAGTGCCTTCGGCGCACTAAGTGTTTTCCTTAATTGGTTCACAGCCTCCTCGACGTCCTATGTACCTTTAATACTATGGTTTGTACTGTTGTTCATTTTCTTTCGTAGTCCTCTACTAACTTATGCCTCAAATTTGCCACAATAAGTTGATTTCTAAAAAGAAGTATAACTGCGTTAAATAAAGATTTTCCAATTTATGGCATCTTGTTATAGCATAAGTAGTAACCCCACTCCAACGTAAACGTTCTTACTTAGTTGACTTTAATCTTGACGTTATAAAAGTCATCATTTGTCTGGGTCATATCGCGTTACAAATTTGAAGGCGACGTCTTCATTGATATATTACCGTGAATTTTACAACACGATTACCCATTCTCCAGTGAAAGAATATTCTATTTTCCGTAAACACTTTTCAACAACAGAAAAGTACGTTTAAAAACTAAGTAAATCTATATTTCTACATCAACCTGAATTTTGTTTAAGCGTAAACTCGAATGGCATGAACAGATTTCTGCGTAATGAAAAATTACATAACCTTAAATTGGTGCAGTTAAGTATTTACTGAAATTTTTCAGAAATTACCTGTTTGTGTTAGTTTGCACTGTTTGAGAAATTTCAATTTTTTGGCAGCATGTTGGAGGTGCATAAACAAACATAAGTAGGGTCTTGCCCAGACATGTGCAGGAGGAGAAATTTTGAGAGGTTTTTCCGGTTTTTTGCCCAAAGCCAGTATATATACGGAACGAGGGCAAAATGAACACTGGAAAGAAAGTGTAGAAGAAGCAATCTAAGTTTCTAAATGGACCTCTAAATTTACCGGATCTTTTACATATTACAGGTGGACCTAACAATAAGCGGCGCAAATACAGTGTGTAAACTATTATTTTAAGACATTTCATTTTATTATAATTAGTCGTTTAGTTTTGTAATTCGTATTTTTATCCTTATGTTTAGTTAGTTAATTTGTGAATTTGTTTAAAGTCTAAATTAATTGTTTACTTTGAAATTAGTTAATTAGTATTTGACATAATCTTTGGCATTTAATTGTTTTGGTTTTATTCTCTGAAAATGTTTTGGTTATGTTATTTTTTTGTGAGACTGTTGTTTTGACTATGAAGTTGATGTGGAGCGTTTTGTCTGTAGCTTAGTCAGTCTTGCATTAAACTCTGTTCTTGACAAGTGGCGCCCTTTTCTATTGCTTGCTGCCTTTTGCAAGACTGTTTCTCTTGAAGCGAGCTGGCCTTACAAGCCTTTGCTGCCGTTTTTTTCTGTCTGCTACCAGCATTGGAGCAAATTTCTGGATCCAAATTGCCCATGTACCAGTAATTTTTACGGTACAATTTCGATTATTCTGGAATAATTGAATTGTATCCCCTTTCCCAAAAGGGCTGAGAAGTGAGTTTTAATCTTATTTTTTTAAATTAGATCACTTTAGAAATGCCAGACGACGTCTCTGAAAGAGATTTGAGAGCTTTGGTTCGAGACCTACAAAAAGCTCAAGGTGACATAAATCGGCTTTCCCAAGAAGCCGAGCAAGCACGCCAGGCCCAAATCCAAGCTCAAGCACAGCTTAACGGTTTCCTTGCAAGCACCAGAGTGCAGTCATTGAACCCTGTGACCTTATCAGCCTTTAACGGCAGAATAAACGAGAACTTTGACCACTTTGAGCACAAATCTGAAATCCGTTTTTTGATTCAGCATTTTGTTATATAGCCCAGTAGATGTACGTAAGCTTATCTTTGGTTCCAATTGGTCCACCCTTAAAAACTTAAAAATTTGAAATTATAAAAATCTTATTACCAGTTAATCATTGTTATTGTTGGCTTATTAATATTGGCTTAGTTATATTAGAAATTAATCGAATACCGGTAATATTGAAATTGCTATTGTACAAAGAAATTTCTCTGTACAAAACAATAACAGTTTGGCTTAGCACACTTCAGTGAAATTTGATTTTTACCTACGACCTAGACCAGAGGATCGCAGCAGATTTAGTCCCATGGCTGCCGCAAGGGCGGACCCAAACAGACCGTTGGACGGATTGGACAGACCCAGCAAGGTGGAAGGATGAAATCCGGATAAAAGAAACGGATTTGGAGGGATTAGCTGGGGTGGATATCCGGGCAGAAATCCCCCAGGGTGGCTTTCTGAGGAGGTCGGGGGAAGCAATGTTGAGGCAGTGGAGGTGACAGTAGGCATGGAGTTGACCGCACCGCCGTTCATGGAATAAGCCTGAAACAGAAAGAAGAAAAGGGAATCAGTAAAATTAGTACTTAATGGAAATTAATTAACTTAACCTAAATAAGTATATACTTAACTTAAAGTACTTAACTTAAATTAATGGATCTTTCCCACTTTACCCCCTCCCCGTCCCAATGCTAAAATGTTTAAAATTTGTCCAACCGAGCAAAAATTTAATAGGGGTATGTTTTCGACCACGCTGAGACCAAATATCACATTTTTCGAATTCGCGAAATCAGATTTTTTCGAATCGTATGGAGGGACCAGGGAGAACCGAAAAATTTTTTGTAACGATTTTACCGAAAAGGTGCATATATATATAGGGAAGCAGGGTTTACTGGGTCGCTGAACACGAGTCTGGGAGTCCATTTTTCGATTCAGCTTTTTGTTATGTACTTTTATATATATATATATATATATATATATATATATATATATATATATATATATTGATATTTATGCGTTATAAATATACAGCTGTGTTGTGTTTCTGATTTTCTTTTAGCTCGGCGTCAGAAGCCAGTTTCTGATAATGCCACTGATCATGCTTCTACGTCTGAGCAGCCACAGTCTTCGGCCACTGCTGAATCTTTGAGTGTACAGCATTCGGATCCTGTCGTGTCAGGTTGCTCAGGTACTTTGATGAATGTTTTCGATTTAGGCAAAACAGGGACAAACTTGTAAATTTTCCGAACTGTTGTTGGTCTGTCGTCATTTTATTAAAACCAACAACCGCCAGGGTATTTTTCACAAGGTGGGTACCCGAAATTGACCCCCTCCCCCGAAAATGCCTCCCCCCGAAATCGGGATTTTGCTTAGCCCAGGTACGGGATTTTTTGAGGAACCAAATTTTTGCCAATTAGGGAAAGTTTTAAATAGTTTTCGGCTTCCCAAAAATACCATGTTTTGCTCATTTTTGCAAAAAAGATCTTTTCACCACCCCGAAAATTTCTACCTCCCCCGGCCCGGGCCCCCCGAAGCCATATTTCTCTAGTCTGTGCAACCTGGAATATTCATTCGAAAATGTATGTATGTATGTTGTAAAGCTCAGCAACAAAAAATAGCTTTCTAATATTTTCTAAAGCATTTTTCGAAAACATGTTCGCACACACCGCCCCCTCCAGACCTGGAGGAGGGACCGCGCAGACTTACCCCTCCAGAAATGTTTGCCAATAAAAGCCGGGAAAATAGAGGTCGGATGGGAGAAATATCACGGGGAACCAGGGAAAATACTATGGAAGGAAATACGACACCAAACATGATTTTTGATTTTGAAATTTTATCGTTGCTGGTTTCGATGATCTTGGAAATCCGTGGACATGAGTTGATTATGTTGCATTTCTTTCAAGTTAATTTTAATTGTTGGAATTTTACTGCATTTGTTTAGGTTCATCGCCATTGGCAACGACGGCGCCGCTTGATCAACCCGTGCTCACACAATCTGTGTCAAAATGATGCAACTGGAACCTCTACTTGGAGATGGAGAGTGTCTCCGTCGCTCATCTCAGTCGCTATATGCTGATTTTAATATTTTTATCATTAAATGTGTGAGCGTTTTGGACATTTGCCTAGACGCCTAATGATATGTATTTTTATTACTGTTGCTGTATTGTTGTCTGTACAACTTCTGTGCTTTGTTTTTTAACTTTGTTAAAAACTTTGTTCTTTAACTTTGTTTTAAATAAATTTTTAAAATTACTGAGCATCAGGTAACATCTTCCCAAAATATGACCGTATTTGGATCATCCAATAACCCCCAATCCAACCAGCTCGTATTGAGGGGGGGATTGTGGAAAAGATCCAACTTGCTCAGGCTATCTGATGAGACCTGTGCTACACGCTATTAAAAGCACAATGCAAGCTAAGGCTAACTGACCAATTGTCACCTACACCCGGTCAGCTTACTAACCCATTGTGGGGTACTTAAGGTCAGCTTTCTGCGCAAAGAATTTTGACTTCAGTTAAAACGAGATTGGCTTGAGATTTAGTAAATTCTTGTGTTCTTCTTAGGTTGGATCATACGTGGACTGTCTATACTGTGGAATTCAGTGCTCAGAACCTGGGAAACTTGTCCAGCTCTGACTCCACAGGTCGGGTTACTGAGGATCCCGGATTTGATTTGAAGGATCGTTTGGGTAGTGTCAAGGACGCGCTGCTGCTGGTGGTGTTCTTTTTTGTTGGGCTACATGGAACGATAATTTCTATGTTGCTTTTTGGAGCTATGAACAGCGTAGCTCACTTTCCAGAGACGTCGACGTAGGTCCCTACTTAGAGCTAAGAATTCAGGCGTACGTGTGTACGAAAAATATTCATTAATCGCCGGCGTCCACGTGCCTAGCCTACGTACACCAGCGAAAAGCAAGCAAAAGGCGTGAGCGTAAACAATTGTCATAGACGCATAGTTTTAGCGAGGACACGTATTAAGGAATTGCAACAGAAAGGCGTCAGCTGAATGCCAACTAAGCTTTATGGTAAACAGATATGCGTGCATAAGGACGCCCTTTATTTCTGCCTTATTTTATGCGCTCTCCTTCTAATCAGCTTTTTGTTAAATCTGTTAGATGAGTTATCTATTAAAGCTGTTATAAACTTCAATTGCCTAAAAGTTGTTGACTGTCAGATGTTTATACTTTTTTCAGATTTTTATTAGACTTCGAGTTTAATTCTAAAGCCGGTTTCTACTTTCTAAGTTTTAAAAGTACAATGTGCTTAAATTGTCTACATATAATATCAGAGTATCACTGCCCAACAAGTAAGGACTTCAATAAATACATTTTTCGAGGAACATTTTTAGATGGTTTAAGCAGGGGTCTGGAGCGCAAGTCCCCTGCTAGAAGCTAGAGCTTTTTAAAATGTGGCAGTTTTGTCCCATTATTATAAGAAAGCACAACAAGTTACATATTCAGATTATATAAAATTAAAATGATACCTTAAAACTTACACACACCCCTTTTTGAAGTTGCTTAATGACCGTCTCAATTGTTACACTATTATTATTGCTGTGGGGTTTCTGAGATCTGATGAAGAACAGGTAATGGGTGGTTGGTACTAGACTTAGGTTTAGGTAAACTAGCTATTTCTGTATTTCTGTTCAGCATCAGTGATGGGCACCGGATATTTTTCATTTCGAGATATCCTCCTATTTTTGCGATGACGTATATCTGGTTGTCGCCTATTGAAAACTTCAGTTGAAAATGTTTCGAATTATCACTTAAAAGTTCAATTTTTCTGTAATACTTTTTAAGCTCCTGTCACACGCAGAAGAAGAACCAGTTGATCCACCACGCAGACAGCTATTCTGCAAGTAAACTATTGTCTAAATGGTAAAATAACGGACTAGAACTACTTGATGCTTGTTGTTGAAACTGTAATCCAACCAAAGCTCAAATTTTATGTTTTGTGTTTTAGGAGGAGAACTGGGTGAATGATTGGCTGCCGCTTGGGGAGATGAAGATTCGGAGGAGGTTGGCGGGGAGGTGGAGGAGGGTGGCGAGGAGATTGACGAGGATGAAGGCGAGGAGGCGCCAAGAAATGACAGCCGGCGACATTTTTATGGTCTCCGTCCGAGAACTGAGATACAACGGGTCGTCGTTACAATGTAAGTACTAGGAATGATGTGGGGGAAACAAGGACCGAAAGAAGTTTTTGTTTTTCATTTTTATCCGATTGGGTAGAAAAATAAAAATGTTCCTGTTCTTTTGACGGTGTTTAATCTGAAGGTAAGGTTTCTGAACTTTCCTGGGTGTTTTTCACCCGCACGCAGTAAGCTATGAGCTCAGCTTTCTACACACATTTTTGCACCAGAGCGTTTCGCTGTTGAGACTGAAGTAAGTCTGCTAAACTTTGAGTCTGCAACTATTTGCCATAGAGAAAAAACTGTAGTTTAAGGTTTATGAGATCATGCACTTTAAGCTATAGCGACAGCGAGCATCACCCTACGAGATGAGCTGAGTCTTATTCGCCTGTTTTATTAGTCTGGGCGTCGTGTGGTACGCCTGAGCTCAAACGGAGGCTTGCAAATTCCTTTTCATTCAGTTTAATACGGAAATTCAGTGCGTTTACTGCCTGTCTGATGTTCCTGTTTGTATATATTCCATTGAGATGTGGGTACCGGGGCCATTTGCCAATTTGGGGTTCAAATAAAAAATTTTAAATTCTGAAAATTTCAAACTTATCAATTATTTTAAGTGTACGTTGCCTAAATTTAAATTTGTGAGAAAGTTAACGAATTGTAAAAATGTATTTTGGACATTCGAAATTACAACATTTTTCGTCAGAAATGTCAAACATTCAGCAAAATCTCGCTTAAGGTGGTGATTCCCTTTGGTCACATAAAGTTTGCACCATTATAACTCATTCATTACTTGGAGTTAAGAAGCCATTTTTATATCAAAATGTAGCTTGACATTTTCTCTTTTTAATGCATGCCACGAAACTAATGTTGCTTTTCTAAAATATTTTTAACACATTTTAGAAGAAGTATAATTTTCCAGAATTTTTGCAGACTCAAGTAAATTTTTTCGCGAGACATCGGTTATATCATTCGATACCTCCATCAAATAGCTGGGGACGATTTTTTATTTATTGTGAAATCGCTCTTCGTTATAGAGAAATAAGCTGAAATGTGTGCGTAACCTGGATTTTACCTACTTTTTCCAAATTTGTCAAGCGATTACTATAGCTAGAAAGCAGCAATCGGGGCAACTAAAAAATCGTCCCTGGGTATATTTGTGCAGAACACATTTGTTCAGTATCAGCCCTCCAACTTGCATGGTGAATGCTCCACAATCTTGTTGTTGCTGCTGTTGTTGCTCCACAATCTTCTTTTTGTTATGTACTTTTATATATATATATATATATATATATATATATATTATATATATATATATATATATATATATATATATATATATATGCAGATACACGTTATATATATATACATATATATATATATATAGATATATAGATATATATATATATATATATATATATTGATATTTATGCGTTATAAATATACAGCTGTGTTGTGTTTCTGATTTTCTTTTAGCTCGGCGTCAGAAGCCAGTTTCTGATAATGCCACTGATCATGCTTCTACGTCTGAGCAGCCACAGTCTTCGGCCACTGCTGAATCTTTGAGTGTACAGCATTCGGATCCTGTCGTGTCAGGTTGCTCAGGTACTTTGATGAATGTTTTCGATTTAGGCAAAACAGGGACAAACTTGTAAATTTTCCGAACTGTTGTTGGTCTGTCGTCATTTTATTAAAACCAACAACCGCCAGGGTATTTTTCACAAGGTGGGTACCCGAAATTGACCCCCTCCCCCGAAAATGCCTCCCCCCGAAATCGGGATTTTGCTTAGCCCAGGTACGGGATTTTTTGAGGAACCAAATTTTTGCCAATTAGGGAAAGTTTTAAATAGTTTTCGGCTTTCCAAAAATACCATGTTTTGCTCATTTTTGCAAAAAAGATCTTTTCACCACCCCGAAAATTTCTACCTCCCCCGGCCCGGGCCCCCCGAAGCCATATTTCTCTAGTCTGTGCAACCTGGAATATTCATTCGAAAATGTATGTATGTATGTTGTAAAGCTCAGCAACAAAAAATAGCTATTTTCTAAAGCATTTTTCGAAAACATGTTCGCACACACCGCCCCCTCCAGACCTGGAGGAGGGACCGCGCAGACTTACCCCTCCAGAAATGTTTGCCAATAAAAGCCGGGAAAATAGAGGTCGGATGGGAGAAATATCACGGGGAACCAGGGAAAATACTATGGAAGGAAATACGACACCAAACATGATTTTTGATTTTGAAATTTTATCGTTGCTGGTTTCGATGATCTTGGAAATCCGTGGACATGAGTTGATTATGTTGCATTTCTTTCAAGTTAATTTTAATTGTTGGAATTTTACTGCATTTGTTTAGGTTCATCGCCATTGGCAACGACGGCGCCGCTTGATCAACCCGTGCTCACACAATCTGTGTCAAAATGATGCAACTGGAACCTCCTCTTGGAGAAGAGAGTGTCTCCGTCGCTCATATCAGTCGCTATATGCTGACTTTAATATTTTTAACATTAAATCTGTGAGCGTTTTGGACATTTGCCCAGACGCCTAATGATGTGTATTTTTATTACTGTTGCTGTATTGTTGTCTGTACAACTTCTGTGCTTTGTTTTGCTGTAAACTTTTATATATGTTGAAACATCTGGGTCTAGAAGCGAGTGCGAGTACTCAGGGGCACTGCAGATCTGTGGACGATTGGTGGCTGGGGGTGTACGCCCCGCGAGGTAAGCGTACGAAGAAAGAACCAGCCAAACTGCAACCGTTTTCAAAAATCAAAAATTCCTGAGAGATTTTTGAAAAATATTTTTTAAAAATTTAGATATTTTTAAACATAAAATGGCCATTATATTCTGTATAATCGATGTATAAATGTATATATTTCAGTATTACATATAGTATATATAGTACAGCGTAGCTAGAAAAAATTTTACATTTCATGTTAACTGATTCGGCTGAATACAGACTTCGTTGATCTCTCTATATTTTCTGGTTTTAACCTTAGAAAATTCTTTTCCTATTTTTGCAATAAAAGAATTCCTATTTTTCCCTTTTTGTCAAAATTGACAGTAGAAGGCCAGAAGAGGTTATCGACATTTCAGTTGTCGTTGTTGTTTCTCGGACAAATGCACCAGAAGCCTTTATGCATAAAATGTGCTAATATCATTGTATTTTGTTGGTTTTGCGTTCTGAGCACATGCACAGACATTGATATGATGTTGTCAGTAAAAAGGTTTTCCAGTATAGTGTATAAAAATAAACGGTCCATGTAGCAACTGGTGTGTCGTTGTTGTTGCACTGATGTATCGAGAATATGATTAGAGTTCTGCCCGGGTCTTGAATCGGGCCCCGGCCGGGCCGGGCCTGGTTGTTGGCTCGGCAGGCCCGGCCCGGAGGCCCGGGCAGCCACGGAGGCCCGGGCCTGCCGAGCCTTAGACGTCCGGCTAGGCCCGGTGAGGCCCGGTCAAATTTTTGTTGTTCAAATTTTAACCCTTTAATGCCGGTAAGGGCTATATGGCCCAAGTGGCGATTTTCGTTATGTTATTTTTGGGACAGGGTCCAGTTGTCGGTTGGTAGTCTGGAAATTTGCTCCTTTGTTCTTCAACGCGTCCACCCTATTTTCAGAAAATATTTCCACACCTGCTTGAAAAATCGAGTTTCTATACCATTCCGAAGGCAATGAAAATTTTGATGATTTCAAGCCCTGTTCGAGCAATGCATTCAAACGAATCCTAGAAATCAATTAGTTGATTTTCTGCAATGGAACTTTATCAAAAATTCGCACATTTTCCGACTTTGACGGCTTCTAACTTTTTCTGGGTGCATCGGGGACCCTTCATTGCTTACATACGAAATGTAGAGCAATCAATTCTCTATCGATTGGTCGTAGTCCCATCTCTCTACGTGCTCTCAGTAAAAAATGGCAGCCAAAAATGTGAAATCGGTCATTTTCAGCCGTTAGTCCAGAGAAAATTCAGGCATTAAAGGATTAAAATTTTTCAAAATTCTTCGCATTAGAAAATCTAATTGAAGCTTCCAGGAGTTGTCCAAGTTGTAATAAATACCACTAACTATTGTTTGACACAGTTTTGTATGTCGTCGGCATTTATTTGTCTTTTTTCATTTGTTTTCTGTATATTTTTGCACAGTTTGAGTGGGGATGAATCATGTTGCATGTTGCATGAACACAAGGTACATTCCCTAATAAAGTCCAGAATTTTTAAGAAGTCGGCCTGGCCCTAGGTAGAACAGTGAGAAATTACAGAGTAAGCCATTGCTGGAGTTCTGAATTAATAGTTACTACCTAATTATTTAAGTTTAAAGGAATGAATTATTAATTTATTAATTTACTATTTATTGTTAATTAATTATTAATTAATTAGTATTAAATAATGAATTAATTATAATTACTATTGTCGCTACTTCGCTAGTTATTCAACATATCCTCGTTAACACCCCGTCTAATGTCCAGATTGGCTAGAATTTTACAGTGCTGTTGCAAATGGTCAAAACTTAAAGTTGTCCAATTGGGCTCATAACGATTATAATTAAATTGCTCTCGTTGAGTACCGAAAAAGTTGTTTTAGGGCCGAAGTACTAATAAGTAATAAAATTTGTTTATATATAAACGATGAATACTTCAATAGATAGGCCTCGCCCATGGGGTACACCCAGGGGTATATATCTATACTTATATTGTTTATATATATATATTGGTTTTTCTTTTGCAGGTGAGCTTCAGTATAAACCGAAACGGAAAATATATCCCTCGACGTGTCATAATGACCGCACTCGATCGAACCGAATGGTCATATTTTGGTTGACGAAGTTCACAAACATCTTGGTCTCCTTGGAAGAGACCGAACCTATGGAGCTTTGAAAGAAGCTTATTACTGGGAAGGGATGATTAAGAGCGTTGAGAAGAATCTCCAATCCTGCCTTCGTTGCCAGACGCAAAACCCGTTCGTGTTGGTTATGTTAAAATCAAGCAAGAGTTGTACACAATAGCAATAAAAGCAGCCTGGAATCATATCGAAGTTGACTCAAATGCAATGATAGAAAGCCTGAATGGGATTTGTTATTTGGTAACTTCATTGGATGTGTTCACTAAGTGGCCAGAGACGGTACCTCTTCCTAAATGGAGCTGTAACTGTCTCCCTGGCCTAATGTATCGCAATTTTCTTTATATAGGTTTCCCGAAGACCAGGGTCATGAATTCGTCAACAGAACACTAACTGAATTGCTCGAGATTAGCAAAGTGGAAATGCGGATTTCAACAGCCTACCGCCCTCAAAGCCAGGGATCCGTTCAGAAGATTAATCATGCGATGCTGCAATTGCTAAATATATTGTAAAATTGCTAAATATTGCAAAATAACTGCAAATTGCTAACATATTGCTAAATTGCTTTTCCACTTTTACTAGAAATGGCATAAAAGTCACTAAAAATGGCGTTTTTCGGCCTCGGGGTGGTACCCATATATAGTAAATCGGGGTCGCTGAAAACGATGAGCATACTGCCGATACCGCCCGAAGTGACCACTGGTCAGCATGGCTCCCGTGGTTCCTCGCCCAGGGTCAAAGTTGGGAAAACTCACTCTAAACAGCGTTTTCCGGCGTTTTGGTTCGGGGCATATATAGTAAATCGACTACGCTCGTTTCAATGGGCATATCGCCGAAGCCGACGGAAGTGACCACTGGTCACTATAGCCCATGGGGCCTATTGAACACTGGTCAAAGGGCCTAAAACTGCGTTTTTCGGCGTTTTGGTCGGGGACAAATAGTAAATCGACTACGCTCGTTTCAATGGGCATATCGCCGAAGCCGACGGAAGTGACCTCTGGTCACTACAGCCCATGGGGCCTATTGACCACTGGTCAAAGGGCCTAAAACTGCGTTTTTCGGCGTTTTGGTCGGGGACATATAGTAAATCGACTACGCTCGTTTCAATGGGCATATCGCCGAAACCGACGGAAGTGACCACTGGTCACTACAGCCTATGGGGCCTATTGACCACTGGTCAAACTGCCTAAAACTGCGTTTTTCGGCGTTTTGGTCGGGGGCATATATAGTAAATCCACTACGCTCGTCTCAATGGGCATATCGCCGAAACCGACGGAAGTGACCACTGGTCACTACAGCCTATGGGGCCTATTGACCACTGGTCAAACGGCCTAAAACTGCGTTTTTCGGCGTTTTGGTCGGAGGCTTATATAGTAAATCGACTCCGCTCGTTTCAATGGGCATATCGCCGAAACCGACGAAAGTGACTACTGGTCACTACTCACTACGGCCTTGGGGCCCTATTGACCACTGGTCAAATAGCCTAAAATAGCGTTTTTCGGCGTTTTGGTGGGGGGCATATGTAGTAAATCGACTACGCTCGTTTCAATGAGCATATTGCCGAAACCGATGGAAGTGACCGCTGGTCACTACAGCCCATGGGGCCTATTGACCTCCGGTCAAAGGGCCTAAAACTGCGTTTTTCGGCGTTTTGGTCGGGGACATATAGTAAATCGACTACGCTCGTTTTAATGGGCATATCGCCGAAACCGACGGAAGTGACCACTGGTCACTACAGCCTATGGGGCCTATTGACCACTGGTCAAACTGCCTAAAACTGCGTTTTTTTCGTTATGGCTGGGGGCATATGTAGTAAATCGACTACGCTCGTTTCAATGAGCATATTGCCGAAACCGATGGAAGTGACCACTGGTCACTACGGCCTTGGGGCCGTATTGACCACTGGTCAAATGGCCTAAAACATTGTTTTTCAGCGTTTTGGTGGGGGGCTAAATCGACTACGCTCGTTTCAATGAGTATATTGCCGAAACCGATGTAAGTGACGATTGGTCACTATGGCCTCGGGGCCCTTATTGACCACTGGAAAAATGGCCTAAAACAGCGTTTGTAGGCGTTTTGGTTGGGAGCACATGTAGTATATCGACTACGCTCGTTTCAATGAGCATGTTGCCGAAATTGATGGAAGTGATCACTGGTCACTACGGCCTACTGACCACCGGAAACGCATCCAGCATTACCCGGAAAATTAAGTTATGCCGTCTAATTAAACTACATAGTTAAGCTCAACAAGAAAAATTATGAAAATTTCGCTTTCTGATTTTTCCACTGCAAAATTGGTACCAAAGGGGGATCCACTTTTTTGATGGGGAATTTCGTTCATAGAGGCCTCCTCTTGCCGATTCTCCCTCGGCCTCCACATACGAGCTAATCTTAAGGCCAATGTTTAACAACATTGGAATATTGTCAGAGAATCTTTAAAGTGCTAAGAGGACAAGAAAGTAAAATGCTCCTCCGGAGCATGGAAAAGTAATATGGGTGGCTAGGGTGAGGTTGCGAAATCAAGAGAGGACTAGTTTTGAAAATGCTTAATATGGGGCTAGGTTCTGAAAGAAAGGAGGACTAGGTTGTGGGCGAACTAATATGGGCACAGCGTCGCCGAACAACCCATATTCGCGGGCATGCACGCTTCGCTTCAGCGTTTGTCACATATATATAGAACGGTCAAAATTAGAGTGAAAAATGTTGAATAGGTAATCTGCAAGATATAGTAGTTGTTTGCCTGTGCAGTTTTAGGCTAGCTATGTACCTTAAATTTAGTTGGACTATGGCAAGTATCGGACAGAAACATAGGGATGTGGTGGTAAAACTATTGGTTCAATCCGGCAGGGTTGCAGTCAAGGACAATCGCTATAAAATTATTCTTTAAATATGCTGTCTGTATAAATGCATAAAATGAACAGTAAGCTTAGACTTTCTTTAAGGAAAAGTCTGACTATATGATACGAATATGGAAGTACGAATATGCGGATATAGATTATATCATCTAATTTAGAATCTGGGGCTATAATTTATAGTCTAGAAATTGATATAGATGATTGTATAATTTTTACAGCCCGCGAATATGGGTTGTTCGGCGACGCTGTGCCCATATTAGTTCGCCCACAACCTAGTCCTCCTTTCTTTCAGAACCTAGCCCCATATTAAGCATTTTCAAAACTAGTCCTCTCTTGATTTCGCAACCTCACCCTAGCCACCCATATTACTTTTCCATGCTCCGGAGGAGCATTTTACTTTCTTGTATATGTATATATATACGTATACATGAGTACAGTATTTATAAATGAGATGCGTAAGAGAACCGTATATATCTATTTGCCATCCGTTCATCCTGATGATTAGGGATGACAAATAGAGCTTTGCTGCAGGGGCTTCTCTTTTAATGGAGGAACGTGGCATGCCTGAAAGCATATATGTATAGTCAACGCTATGCATGTATGCAAGCCATTCATTCATTATCTTTTCTGGCGCTTTCCCCGCCTTTATTTATGAAAAAAAATCGTTTTATACAATGACAAGTCATAGGGCCGACTTCAAGAGGAACTATATATATACGCTACCAGCAAGAAAGCCCTTCCAGCTCGTAAGCGTACTACACGATCTACAGTAGATTCTAAACAGTATAAAATCCGCCATGCCATATATAAGAAATGAGGTGGGTCCCCCCCCCCCAAATAAAAGAGAGAAAGAGTGCGAGTTTTGCTTAATTTTAGCAACAATAAGGATAGAGCACGCACAAGACTAAGTCTCTCGTAAGGCGCGCCCTTGAAGAAATGATGTAACAACATTGCAGGTTGCTAATGAATTTTTGAACTGGTTGACACTGGGTGAATTAACAACATCACCAGGCAAGGAATTCCAAACATTTACAACTCGGTTTGAAAAGAAAGACATAGTTTTAAGTTTAGGATAGCGTTTAGGGTAAAGCTTCCGATCATGCCCTCAGTACCAGCATATTGAGAATACTCAAAGAAACGGTCAAAGTCAATACATATTTCATTGTTAACAATTTTATATACCAGTATTAAATCAGCATACAACACTGGCGGATCCAGGATTTCGTGACGGGGGGGGCGGTAAAAATTTTCCAGCGGGGGGTCTGGGGGCGGAGCCCCCCAGAAGTTGAAGAAATTTTTTGTTTTTGCAATAAAATCGGTCTTCGGATCTTTAATTCTTTTTATGCTGAATAACTGAACAAATTTGTTAAATTTCTGGACATTTTATGGCAAAAATGGTAATTTTCTCCGAAAAATCGGATGCATTTCAAGATTTTTCCTCACAGATACAATAAATATGCGGTTAAAAAGTAGAAAATTCGCGCCGAAGGCGCGAAATTTTTTGGTTTTTTGCCCTTTTTCCTCTTTCTCTCCTTAATTTTTCCTACCTTCGAATCGCGACGGGGGGGCGGCCCCCCCCCCCCGCCCCCCCCTGGATCCGCCCCTGTCCGATGCTAGTGATAATGCACTGAAGAAACAACTTAGTGTCCTGTTTTAGCCCATGCACTGAACGCTAAGTTTTGTCCGCAACCTATTATATACTATATGCTGCTTTTGTGCGAAAATATCTACAGTGAAATTAGGTGACGACAAGACAACTTGATAGACGAAATCAGAAATACAAAGGTTTTCTTTGGGATGTAGGGAAGACTGAATTGTTTAAAAGTAAAATGCAAAGAGAAAAGAACAGGCCAGAAATTAAGGCGAGGAATTGTCAGAAATTGCCATTATAGTACCAGGGATAGTGGTAATGTTACACAGGTTTGGCTCCAGGATCAAATCCCCGACCGCCTCTTATCTCAATAGCCCTCTTAAGAGGGGGGGGGCTACTAAAAACTAAAATCGACTTGCCCCGACTTTGTCCGATTGGCCTACTGTTTGGCGAAGATATAGAGCATGGGTGTGGTCAAAAAATATCGGGTACTGAATTCTATGCTGTCTTCCAGCCATGTGCAGCTGTCGCGTTTATGTGACCGACCCCTTTTTTCACAACTACCAACATAATTAATTAAAAATCTCTGCAGGCTGCAAGACCCTAGCTTCAATGCTAGCATTTGCCAATATGATTTGGCACGTGTACCCCTATCTGCATCTCAGGGAATTACTCTCCAAACTTGAAGTTTCGGCAAAAATTTAAAAATTTTATGCTAACGAAAGGAAAATTTTATTACTGGTGCGAGCTATAAGGCTGTAATTTGGCATAAGAGGAGGCCCTATGGGAGTACTCATTTGTGCCAGATGGCAAGAAATTCTGCCGCGTAAAAAAAGTTTTATGTAAACTTTAATCTTCAAAAATTGCCGAAACCGCCATTTTCAGTCTGTCGGATCCTGTATAGAAGCTTTCTGCAGCCATAGAAGTTGCAACCCGTCACTAATCGAGCAGAAATCTTTTGTGTGTGTGTTTTCGACCACACTGAGTTCAAGCAAACTAAAAAATTTTAATTTCAAAAAATTTGTTTTTTCGATTTCTCAGGTACCATTGCCCAAAAAGGCGTTTTTGGCATTTTCTGAAGATTAAAGTTGACATAAAAAATTTTTCATGCGGCAAAATTTTTTGCCTTTTGGCAGAAATGAGTACTCCTATAGGGCCTCTGTATATGCCAAATTACAGCCCTATAGCTCGCACCAGTAATAAAATTTTCACTAGCATTTTTCTGAAGGTTGGGGGGATATGTGCCAAATCATATTGGCAAATGACAACCTTGAAGCTAGGGTCTTGCAGCCTGCAGAGATTTTTAATTAATTATGTTGGTAGTTGCGAAAAAGGGGGGGGGGTCGGGCACATAAACGCGACGGCTGCACATGGCTGGAAGGCAGCTAAAGTCTCAATACCCGATATTTTTGACCACACTCATGCTCTATATCCTCGCCAAAAAGTAGGCCAATCGGACAAAGTCGGGGCAAACCTTTAGTCGCCCCCCCCCTTAAGGTGGTGATTCCTTTTGGGCACATATTGTTGATTGACAGCTCAAACCAAGATGAAGTTTGATGATATTTTTCAAAATATATAAGTTCATTTGGTGTTCTAACACCCTCCGCGCAATCCCAATTTGAAAATCCGAGATTTCCGGTGCTGCTATCATAAAAAATGTAGTTTTTGCAAACACCAATTTTTTTGTACGATTAAAAATCTACAAGTTTCAAGCATTTCGTGGCATACTACATATTCAAATGTCTATATACATTGGCTTCTTTTTACTTTCAATAGGTAATGCATTACTTCCACTTGGAATTTATTAAAGCTCAGGTCTCCAGAAATCTGTCCCCATGATTGTACTCCTCATGGATTATATGATGCCGGTTTTTAAGCTGAAGGTAGTTTCAGCACCTACTACTCATTGTTTCTCTAATTTGAAAAATGATTTTAATATCGCCTTATAACAACAGCAAAAAATAGGCGCAAATAAGATACGAAACACTAAGCCAACATATCGAAGGCAAGATGTATGTCTGATCCACACTTAAGTACATGCCACTAAAACAATAGCTTAACAGATACTGCATGTCAAGCTGCAAACAAACAACAGCGTCTGTTGGAAAGGACAAGGATTAAGAATCACAACAAATTTCAGACGGACAAAGTTACAAACGCACTTATTTATGGTGGTGATTAGGAGGTTACACAGAGATCAACTGAATCATGCAATGCAATTTTGGCAAGTCCATATCGTTGAGATGAGATGAGAATGAAATCACCAAAATATAGTGAGGTGTCCTCAACCACGAAAATCAACATCCAGGTCCAGCATCAACTAGTATGGTGCTATATGTAGCAGTTGCAAAATGTCAGAAAAAACTTGTTCCCTTTTTATTAGACATTAGACGAATTACCCAAACACAAAACCTTTTATGTGCTAATAATACGTCTAAATTGAGCAAGTATATAGAAGAACCTAAGAACCAGTGCTCAACGTATCAATCAATAATCGACGGCAGATCATGCATCTGGCACCGAAAATTACCATATGATCCTGCCAGCATGAAAAGGATAAAGGGAATTTTATATGCTCGTATTTCTTTTCGTTATCTTTTTCTTTTTTGCTTCGTGCTTTGAATTTGAATTTGAATTTCTTCAATTAGGAATAATTGTTTCCCCAGACAAAACTTTCCACATGGCTCACCTAAAAATTCTTTGTCTTCGAAATTCAACATTGCGTATTAGTAGACTGTTAAACTTTAGTGTGCAATTTACAGTGGCTTCGAAAGGCGTAAATCCAAGCCATGATAATAGGTTTAATTCCCAAATCAACTCCGCGTGCACAATGGAGTTATTAGACAAAATTCAATAACACGAACTAAAGTTCATCCATTATATTCTTTTGTATATATCTTTTTATATGATTCTTCGTTTCATCGGTGGTTATGCTTATAAGCAAAGAGAGATAAGTGACAGGGCAGGCGGGTCTGTCCCCCCCAAGACGGAGCGCTAAGACTCTGCACAGGGAGCGGGATTCTTTGGAGAATATTCAATTCACGCCACGGAACGTAGTTACTGCAAATGTTGAATTTCATTTCTTAATCTGTTTTGAATTCGCGTAAGCTCTGTCTTCTGTGAAGTTAATTATCGGTACATTCTAGCGTCGTGCAATTCCTACGTTCTTTATAAGTGGCTTAGAGGGCAATTTTGCATGCAATCGCTATGCAATCGCTTTTACTCAATTTCTTGAAGATATTCTTTCAAAATCAAGACTCAATTTAGTGTATGTTGCTATATTTATTTGGATCTCAATCTACCGCGCACTTTGCAAGCAAAGAACGCTTATTTTTAGTTTTCTCTATATTTCACTCGGTCACTAAAACGATAAACACTCTTTACAGAACAGGCTGATACTTTTTGGTGCCAATCTATGATGTATGCATTTGTCCCGACAGACTTCATTAAGTTTTTTACAATAGTCATCTAGCAGTATCAACAGTACTTTGCTCTGGGGCCAAGAATGCCCAAAGCATGAGTGGATAACAATATCAGTAACTTCAACATTTCAATTTCAGTGAATTTCAATTCTGTATTGCAATACGCAGCTGTACGCGATGCGAGCAAAATCAGCTCTACAAGCCAAGTTACAATGAGCAGATCACGCAAATCCAAAAACATACACGTGTCGACATGCCTTCTAAATTGATCTAGCGACAATGTTTATCTGATTCTGTTGTGATAAGAAACCGATGCGAATAGCATTGACATACCGGACTACATTGAGCTAGCCCATCCAAAATTAAGCCGTTCAATATGGGAAACGAAACACACTACTTCTTGTCGGAAAGCTAAGTCAAAATGGTACTATGCAATTTTTACCCTAAAGCTTGTGCATTTCAGTCATCAAGTTTTCAGCTTTCAACAACAGTCCATTGCTCTGAGCACACAGGTGTTCAAAGTATAAATATACTCTGAGTTTTTAGCAATACCTGTAGCTCAATGCTTATGTCAATTCGTACTTCTGTGGAACGCATGAACCACTCCAGTTGATGCTATATGGCTTATGAGTAGGGTCTGCTCAACAGTTGCTTCAATTTATTCTTCATTGCATTTAATGCGCATTAGAACTAACCAAAGTATTATAATTAAGTCGGTGCCAATACGCAAGCATCTAACCACCCTTTCCTGATGATAGAAACATTTTAGCAAACTATTATTTATTCACGTCTCCTACTCGAAGGTTTTGGCAAGTAGGAATATAACCACAAAATGAACTTCAAAATTTTTATGTATACTTATATTTCAAGAAGTTTATTATTGCGTAAATTTTTACCGATAGTTTCCATTTTACCTTGTAGACATAAAAGACATTGTGTTAAGCAACATCTAATTTTAGCAATCATCTTTTTCCATTAAGGGTAGACCTGTGGAAGTACTTCAATTTATTATTTTGCATGAGAAAACCTTTCCGTCTTCATGGCTTTAAAGTTCATACGGTTATTTTGGTTACATCAAGAGTACATAATAACTAAGAGTGTGACAAGCGTCAAGCTCTTAGTTATTAGGCTTGGGACATCATCTGCACGATAACGGCTGACCCCCCCCCCACAAATCAGACCCATCACTTCAAAGAAATTTGCACGCTATGTTTTAAAGCTCGAAAACACAACTATATAGTCAGTTGGTTCAATGTGCGTCTGTTGCGAGCTTCAGCATACAAACATAGCGTGCAAATTTCTTTGATGTGATGGGTCTGATTTGTGGGGGGGGGGTCAGCCGTTATCGTGCAGATGATGTCCCAAGCCTAATAACTAAGAGCTTGACGCTTGTCACACTCTTAGTTATTATGTACTCTTGGCTACATGAATGGAACAAGTTAATATTCAAATCGCATTCAGCTAAACAGTTAATCCGTGTAAAAATAGGTCAAGTGAAAATATTTGCAGGTTGACAACTCAGTTTCACACTAGTAGCAAGCAACATACATACCTTGGGCCAGGTTTGTAATTTAATGTTGAGTTTATGTATGTGTCACAGCACATGAAATTAGCATATGACAGGCCAGGTTGAATGAAACCATGACAATATTTTCACCATGAAACCATGACAATATTTTCACCATGAAACCACGACAATATTTTCACCATAAAACGAAACGAAATAATTGTATGAAACAAGACGTTAAACCGGAAACCGCTAACTGACTAATGATTTGCTGGATCAGCATGACTACATCCATAACCATATAAGCATGACTTAAATATCAATTTATTGAGTACTCACCAACACCAGTAAACCACAGAAATATAAATCTAGTCTGCCGGCCGTTGATTTGCTTTATTTTTTATTATTTGCTCTAACAGCGGAAGCAACATGTCTCGATCTCTTGTGGCTATCCTTTATCTTGTGATCACTACACCTTTTGTTATGCTAAATATCATTGTTGGTGCAATTCTGCTCTTGAGAAAAGAGTTTGACACTTCAGCATTTTATTTGATGGCAAGCTTGTGCTTTGCCGATGCAGCCGAATTAGTGACTCTTGGAACATACCCTGGTTTAAAAATACTGCATTCTTCAAACATAACTACTATTACCACAATGGATCAGTATGCCGGATTTATTTCTGCTGCAGAATGGTTTATTGGGTCTATGTTGTTGCTATTTATGGCTTTCAATAGGTATATAGCAATTACGCGATCCAATTTGATGAACTTCTGGTTCAACCGAAAAGCTGTATTTATGGTTTGTGTTAGTCCGCATGCTTTATTTTTTGGATGGCTGGCAACTATGTTTTTCCTGATTGACAGAAATCTATTTCCTTACTTTGACGACGTAATGACATTTGGATTTGTTAATCAGGTTATCCAGAGTTTCGATCACGTCTATTCTCCCACTTGCGCACTCTTTCAAATTGTTCTGAACACACTCACAGTGCGAGATATTCGTACACTAAGACGAATTCATGCGGAGGGACGTGTCACTACACGGATAACTGTGACAGGGCTAAAGCAGGAAACTAAGTTGTTTTTTCAATGTATTATCACTAGCTCCGCATACTGCATCACTACATTTGGTTTTATGGCACTTTTTGCAGTAGCACCCCACGTTAACTTTCACACTGTTCACTTTGTTGTTATTCATATTATTTGGATGATCAATCATTGCCTGAACCCGATTATATATCTCTGTTTTAATAGACCGCTACGAGAAATGTTCGTTCCTGCGCATGCATCATTAGTTAAGTCAATAAAAAATACAAACTGACTGATTTACTGCACAGTATGAAGACGAGTCGGTCGGTCGAAAAAATGAGGCCTGCTCGGTTGGCGGACATACCGGGCTGGACATGCTGGCTGGACAGGCAGGCTGGACAGCCAGAGAGAATTTTGAAAGTTCGTCGGCTCGGCTCGCCATGCTAGAAGTTTCAAATGTGTCAGATCGCAGCAAGCCTTAGCTAGAACTATGCGGTTTAGCTACAACTTTGATTATTAATGTGCATTAAATGGTATAACTTTCTATGAACTTGACTTTCCCATCAGTACGATTTCATAAAATGGATGGAACTAACTGCTTTGGTGTACACAAATTAGAATGTCAAACGTTTTACAAAATGCTTCAAATTCGAGAAAATTTGCTCCCAAATCGGGCATAAATCAATTAGCATCGCAAGTGATAATCGATGATATTTCGACAAACGGAAAAACTGAGAGCTGCGGATTCTGCAATCGTTTATAAAAGTTATCTATATTGCACTAGCTGTTAAGCCTTTGAAAAATATGATGCTAATAATATGGCGCTGTTCTACCTAAACTTTTATTTCTAACCATTATGCTAAACAATATGAAAAGAATTCCGGGATTGAACGACCAAAGCAATCACGAGAAAACAATCGTATGTTTAATTTCAGAGCATTTGGAGAAAGGAATAATCTGATAAATTAAAAACGTTTTGAAAAATTTAGAACTGTTTACAAAATACTCGAATTGCAGAAAATTATCTATTAAGCTAGTCTCTGATTAATTGCAACAAAGAATGAGTATATATAATGTTAATATATTAATAAGTATTAATGATGAATAATATATATAATGTTCATATCCTTAAAAATATCTGGTTCACACGCAACATAAACATTTTAAAGTTTTTGCTACCTTTCCTAAGCTGAAGTTATAACTTATAATATTTAATTTGTCAAAAACGGCTGTTTTTTAAAAAATGTCAGCCACTATGTATACACACTGAGAAGACTCTCGAGATTTCGGCCTTAATGTTTCGATCATACTGCAAGCTTAAAGACATTAGGAAGCACTGAGTGTCTTTAATCTTCCTATTATAAACTCTTGATGTTAGTATAATCAAGAGTACATAATACTCTTCCTCATCTCATCCTCTGCACCCTAACGGCTTACCTCTCCCCGCAAATTGGGCCCCAGTGACCCCCCGCAAATTGGTACCCAGTCGAAACGGAGGTACGCTCACTCGCTCTATGTTTATGTGCTAAGCTCGAAAACACAAGCACTACGTGCGCGAGTTTTGTGTCTCGAGCTTTAGAACACAAGCATATCGCACAAATTTCTTTGAAGTGAAGGGTCCAATTTGCGGGGGGGAGTAAGCCGTTAGCGTGCAGAGGATGTGTCGCGCTTATAATACATAGAGCATGACAGCTGTCATACCCTTATGTATTATGCAATCTTGGTGTTAAATATATCATAATATCGAATTCGTTCTTGCAGCACTGCACAACTAGCACTGCATATTGCACACTACATTTGGTTTCATGGCACTGAGACACATGCACCTTTCATCAGTGTTTTGAAGAGTTCGCCTTGCTGTCATCCATACTATTTGGATGAGCAATCACTGCTTGAACCCCATTGCATATGTCTGTTTTAACAAGCAATTACGAGCACTGTTGTCTACACACGCTCCAACAGTTCAATCTGTCTGAAGCGCAAAATGTGCAGCATCAGCAATTGCATGCCGTCGAAAACACATAACGCATTGCAGAATGACAAGTGTCGTATTCAGTTAGTATTGTTTACACTAAATTTGGAATGAGGTTTGTAGACTATTGAGATTACAGTGTTGTGCTAACTTGTCTATTGCATATATTTAGAGAGAGCTATTTTTTCAACCAAGATCTTGGCCAACATTTCAAGGTAAAACCTTAGGATGGACAACAATATATCTCATACACGCAGTTGTTGGCAGCCTCCGTAGTGCAACTATCGGTGCTCAAAATTGATTTATTCAAAATCCTCATTATAACTCTGATGGATTAACGTTTTGACCAAATCAGATATTTTTTGTCGCGAATGTTTTCTGTTGGTAGGTCCAAATATTAGTAAAATGTTAATAGCAGTAACTAATGTCTTGTCAACAACAAATGTTAACCAAGCACCTTACCATTTAGACTCAACCAATAATCAATAGATACAAGCGTGCTTCTTTAGTTGTTTATGTTTGTTAAAATGTTTGAATTAATAGTTGGTCATTTCTATTACCGTACGTTGCTGTATTTTATTGTATGTATAGTTCGGTTCATACTTTTATTTGCAAATGCTTAGAATACATAGAAATGCAAATATTGAACGATAATTAGCATTAGTCTGGCTATTAGTCATTAATATGTGGTTTCCAACCGTCATACTTTATAATTTATAAAAAACAACATCTATTGCTTCAATACCCCAAGTTTTGGGTGACCGCATGGTGCGTACCGCACTAGTCTGTCATTAGACAAAAAACGGTATAGTTTCTTTGAAGTTGTGTTCGGAGAAATATAGGTTTGACAGACTAACAAGAATGACAGACTAAAACCTGCTTGACAGACTGAGAACCCTGTGCACGCCCCCCCCCCTTTCACGCTAGGTGTATACATTTCTTCAATGTTTTTAGTAATTTCTTCATTACTAATGTGTAGAATTCTCGGCTTCGGCCATATCAACAATTAGCCAAATCCTTTATTCAGTCAGTTAGTGTAGTTCTTCCGTATTGTCGATATATATATATATATATATATATATATATATATATATATATATATATATATATATATATATATATATATATATATATATATATATATATATATAGTAATACACATAAACACATGTAAAAGCTAGCTAATATTTTGTAATTACACGTGCACAAAATACGTTTATTATGTACGCACCAATAGGGAGCCAAGTTTTGAAGGGGCTAGCATTCAATAAAAAATGCTGTGTGAATCAATTTGTATTATAAATTATTTAAAACTGCTAGTATTTTACAAACAGGACTACCATTTAATTGTAAATCTGTTTAAATCCATAAAAGTACACACGATTTACTCACAGTACAAATAAATTATAAATATGGAGTCACAGTTCGCTACGTCACAGGTTAAGTCATGCCAACAGCAAAAACAAACTAATGATTAAGGCAGTAAGCTAAGGCTGTTAGCTAAGCTTAGAGCGTAACGTGTATTTGTACATGAAATTAGGATGAGTTCAGTTTCTTTAAAAAGGCTCTTATTGGAATAGCAGCAGAAAAGTGCCGATGGCTTGATCTTAACAATAAATAAATAACAAAAAATTATTGAGTTATTGAAGAAATAGTCAACGGCCTACGGGCCGATTTCATCATTAGTCACATGTTCACAAGCCACAACTTGTGAACTTGTGATTTGTGGACTCAAGTTACTCAAAATTGGGTTTCATCAAATTTGGAGGGAAGTTGAGGTCAGACAGAACTCACAACCACAAGTAACTAACAGGCAAGCACGCTGATATAACCTTGGAGCTCACATGTTGAGAAATGTAATTGTGGGGGAATGAAGTCAAGAAAATCAATTTGAAACCAAGGCAAATTAAGAATTAACATATCTACACACATGAGTATTAAGGTTTTATATAAATCAGTGTAAATAAACAGTTGAAAATATTGAAAGAGTTTCAAATTAATTTGGTGTTGGTGCAAATTATTTTGGTGATTAATTAATTGATTTCAGCAGAATTTAGTTTATTTCATTAATTGTTCCGCTTTCAAAAAGGTGTCGTCCTCAGTCATTAAATGTGCAAATTAATTTAACATTAATTTTTTATTAATAATATTTTATTATTAATATGTTATTTATTTGAATGCCACACGTAATACTTTGACTTGTGGGATTGTTCAGCTGTTTGCAGGGACTTGTGAACTTGTGATTGTGGCATGTGGCTTGATGAAACTGAGACTGTAGAAATAACTTGTGAACAATTGGCCACAAACAGGGACTTTGCGGGGTGCGTTGTAGCTTGTGACTAGTCGTTGACGAAATCGAAATTGCTTGTCAACTTGTGATTATTGATGTAATCGATCCTGCAAACAGCTGAAAAATCCCGCAAGTCAAAGTATTACATGTGGCATTCAAATATTAATAAATGAACAAACCAATGTTAAATAAATTTGCACATTTAATGAATGAGATCGACACTTTTTCGAAAGCGGAACTAAGGTAAAACTGACCAAATCAGAACATCAGTGCAGAACTCCCTCGAGAAGCGTGTCCTTGTTAATATCTGATTACAAGGATTTCGTTTTAAGGTGGTGATTCCTTTTGCACACATATTGTTGGTTTACGATTCAAATCAAGATGAAATTTGATGAAACTTTTCAAAATAAGTTCTTTTTGGATTCTAACACGCTTCGCGCAATCCCACTTCAAAACTTCGACGTCTCCGTTCAGGACCGTTTTTGGCAGTTTTTGACATTTAGACAGTATCTGCATAGCTATAATTATATTCATTCGAAAGTTCTTGCTGAGCTGTATATTCTGCTTTTTGAAGCACTTTTCTAGCTTTTCTCTGTAATGACATATAGTCATACCTGAACGGGAGGTCAAATTTCACTGACCCTTGTGGAAGCATATTTGGGTACCCCTTGTGAGAGCGATTTTTCTTAGGGGTACTTTTGAAAGCGATAAGCTATTTTTGAATTTTTTACCAAAAACAGCAATTGTTTAGCTAAAACACGAAGCCGAAAACTTTTTGGAAATTTTACTCGCTAAACCTATTTTTTGGGCAATTTTCTTATCCCTTGTGGCCAACGTTCGTACCCCTTGTGGGAGAAATTCACCCCTTGTCCACATGTGGATATAGCTGATTTTCTTATTTTGGCGTTGAAATCTTGTCATTTTTGCTGAAATCAAATAAGTCGGCTTTTCGTGAGCTACGCAAGCCGTAAAATTAAACTAAGGGTGTCAATTTGAAGGACTAGTCGAGGCCGATTATTAGTGGCATTGTAATTTTCTAAATGCTATCATAAAACATGTAGTTTTTGCAAAAACAGGAGCAAATTTTTTCCAGCGATTGTGGAGCATTTGCAATGCAAGTTGGAGGGTTGCTACTTATTAGACGTGTTTGACACAAAAATACCCAGGGACCCTTTTTAGTTGCCCCAATTGCTAATTTCTAGCTAAAGTGGTCGCTTGTCAAAATTAGGAAAAGTAGGCAAAATCCAGGTTGCGCATACATTTTAGCTAATTTCTTTAAAACGAAGTGCGGTTTCGTAATAATTAAAAAAGGGTCCCCAACTATTTGATAGTGGAATCGAATGATATGGAATGATATGGAATGGAATGATATGACCAACGGTCTACTGATTGAAATGTAATGCAAGAAACTACTACTAATATACAATTGCTAACAATACAACTAGTGTTTAGTTATCTCAATGAGCTAAGAAATATAGATATTAAAGATACTAAGAGATATAGATTTAAACTATATAGATGTATACAATGTATCTAAACAAAACAATGTCAGATTGATGGTGACAATGACGATGGGGAAAATTTTAGATTAATTACGCCTGATTACTTGGACAGCACACTGAGGCATGTTTTGGGGTTGGTCAAAATTTTGGACAATCCTCTGCAGGAAGCTGTAACATTGTACTGATATATTACTCATTAAAGAAATATTCTCCAATTTGTTGTCGGGATGCGTTGTGTACAGTAGGGCGGTGATGCCCTAGTGTCATATTTCTCTATTATTTAAAAAGATTCTCCATTCAAAATTAATCCCAGTTTATGTATCTTATTTCTGTCGAAAATGCCCCGTTAGCCCATAAATTGTATTTGGAATGTTGTAATTGTCTGTGTTTTTGCAAAGATAGATCATGCATTTTCCCAGTAACGCTTAAATTTCTCTCTCAAAAGTCTCTCTAAATTCTTTTGCCCTAAGGCATGTCACGTGATTTCGTGATCACTCTAGCTGCCTCCAGTGTTCTTTTTCGGTTTAGTTTGCTCCAGCCGGTCGGGTTTTCAAGTTTTCTCTGGTTCAAATTCTATGGTCATTTCTGTTTTCTTTACTGGTAATTTGGGACTCCCGAGTGCCTTGGAACTTCGGGGTAGAAAAGTACAAGGCCTCTGATCTGGTGATAGGTCAGACGGGGGTTTCCAAATATTATTCGGGGCTCTAAAGTATTTATATATTGGTGATATATTTTATGGTCTGCTTTCTTCTATTTCTGTGACTCCTTGCCCATTGGAAAATTCCTGTAATCAGTAAGTCTGCGTCCAAATCTATTGTATTCCCTTCCCTTTTTTATATTAAAATTTGTACCACGGCCACTTGGCCTAGTGTATTGTAGCTAAGTTTAGTTTGCGTTAGTTCGGTAAGTAGGGTATTTAGGGTCTAGGCTTGGGGTAACTTAGTTGGGAGTGAGATAAGTTCACGGATATCTGGTATATTTTAATTGGCGAGGCTTGTCGAGGTCGGCTTGGAACTATCTCCAAGTCCAGGTTGCGTATCCAGCCTCAAGCGCACAGCACCCCGTAAAGGTCTTTGGTCGCCCATTATCCAGTCTCTGGGGCCAAAACTATACAGCTGCGCCCTATCTACTTTCACAAGCAGCATTTTATTGAGGTGACTATAGCTGATCTCTCGCTTAGTTGTTGCTTCGGGATGTTTCGTTTAAATTATTGCCACTATTCAATGTATTTTGACAAATGGAAAGCAGTTGGTCACAAGTGTTCTTAGGCAACAAATAATGTTTCCTTATTGTGTTAAAATCTTTTACAGTGGTTCCAGTGTGCTACGCCATTTGTTAGCTCCAGTCCAATTCTTTGGACAACACCCAGAGTCATGTATACATA
This sequence comes from Trissonchulus latispiculum, assembly GCA_030248195.1. Classification (NCBI taxonomy): domain Eukaryota; kingdom Metazoa; phylum Nematoda; class Enoplea; order Enoplida; family Ironidae; genus Trissonchulus; species Trissonchulus latispiculum. The sequence continues at coordinate 145,351 of JASAND010027672.1, forward strand.
AGAGGTCTTGTGATAAAAGGTAATCTGGAAATTAAATGCGTAGTTGAAAGTACCTTCAGCCCTAATATTTACCATTTCTTTAACTTCTCGACTAAGCCTCAAATCATGTTTTTTGGCATTGGTCAAAATTCCGGATAATAGTTTGCAGGAAGCTGAACTTAGCCTCATGAAAGATGAGAATAAAATATCTAGCTATTTCTTTTCTTTAAAACAGAACTTGTAGTTGTGATTGGACCCAGCTACCTTCACAACGTTATGTCTTCAATTTTTTCTGAACGAAATATGATAATTTATAATATATTTGTATATAAATACGTGCAGACGTATACTTTCGTATACCATGTTTGCAATCTGTACATACTATGGACCCACCTCATAGACTGAAACGACACGGTTCTGTTCCGGTCAGTATACTTTTCTGTCGGTTCAGTTCCGATCAGAATACTAGTTCAATTCCGGTCACGACATAGTATTTTGTCACCTTTCTGTATTTTCAATACACGTCTACGGCCACGTCACTTGATTCCGGTAGGATTGCGTGCTCCTGTTAAAAAGACTATTTTAGAGGTTCTGCTCTCTCGTAACTAATGTAATGGGAGAGATTTTAGTGCTATGTGTGGGTGTAGATTTTTATAGGGGTGGTGTGATATTCACGTGCGAGTCGTTTCTATATTAATTTCCTGGCGTGCTTTTATTCAGTCGGTCTGGCCCCCAGGTGACGTAACGATTCCAGAATTTTCAAGACTTGTAACCAATCAAAATCCAACACGGTGGGGTGGTCTGAGTTTAATCACTGAAACTAGTCAGTGTTTAAGTTTTCTTTCATGCTGAGCAGTCGGGTCTAGGCGAGTTTCTTTTATATGTGCTGTTTTCCCTGTCTGTTCGTTTTCTTCTATACGCCGTCCCTTGTGCCCACTAGTTGACCTAGGATTCCACTGAAGTGTATTTTCAATATTTGGCCCAACTGTCTGCCCCCCTCGCATATAATTATATTCGTTCCCTGGTTTGGTCGTTCCGGCCAAACCATCCCTACATTTATTTTATTTTTGAGTTATTTGGACTTGGATTATATTATCTGGATCTGATTTGCTGTGTTTGTTAGTCGTAATATTTTGTTTTGTGACGTACGTAATTTCTGTGTGTTGTCAATTTAAAATTTGTGCCTCAATCTAAAATTTATGTTACTATCCCTATTTTGTATTTCTAGGTTAGTTTAAAAATTAAATACGGTAATTTGTAATCCAATTAATTTGTACGCTAGGTCTCAGCATTTATTGTTTGGTAGGTAGGTAGTCTAGACGAAATGCTGGCAGTCTGAGAGCCTTTTCGCGCGCGAGTTAAAAGAGTAGAGTTAAAAATTTTTAACTCGTTTAACCCTGCAGGCGAGTTAAAATGAACTGTTTAACTATTTTATCCCTGAGTTTAACGGATCGAGTTAGTTTTAACTCTTTTAACTCGTTTAACTCGCTGCCCGAAATGGTCCTGAGATTAGTTTGAGTGTAATTTTGTTGTGTGTGTTTTAACTTAGTTTTCTGTCACTGTCAATTCTGAAATCAATGTGTTCGCAGTGATCCCTTTAATTACCACTTAATTGCATTGTGTAGAATTGTGAGTGTCAGATAGAAGCCTTTACACAATTATAAGAAATTTCAGAAATTAAGCAAGTTGACCCTTGATATTTTAAGAAAATATTGTCTTTGAACTGAAGATGTCAAGGAAATACTCAACTGTTTTTAAGGTAGTGCAGCCCGTGCAGTACAACTTTGTCTCATTTAAAAATAATTTAAGAACCCTACAATGTTAACAGTATTCACAGTTAAAACTGATACTTTAAACTCCCTTTCCACCTTTAAATTTAGTTTTTGCAGTAATGGAACTACCGTAAACCCTTGTATTTGTATAAAGTAGGCGGAACTTAATAGAATAACTAAAACTTGGGCCGAACAAGGCAACACATCAGCAGCAATGATTTGGGTTGAGTTCGACATTTTTTCTGAAATTTTTCAATTCTGAAATTAATGTGTTCGCAGTTATTCCTTTAATTACCACTTAATTGCATTGTGTGGAATTATGAGTGTTAATACATTATTACATTAATACATTATTAGTTTATATGTATATATACATAATTAAACAATGAATACATCAATACATAGGCCGCACCCAGGGGGTACACTCAGGGGTATGTATAATGTTTTTATTTTCAGATAAGCTTCAGAACAAACCAAACGGAAAATGTGTTCCTCGACGTGTCATAATGACCGAACAAGGGCGCCTTGTTTTGGATGACGAAGTCCACAAACTTGGTCAACTTGGAAGAGACCGAACCTAAGAAGCTCTGAAAGAAGCTTATTAGTGTGAAGGTATGGTTAAGAGCGTTGAAAAAATTCTCCAATTCTGCCTTCGTTTCCAGACGGCAAAACCCGTTTACTTTGGATTTGCTAAAACCAAACAAGAGTTGCACCCAATAGCAATAAAAGCTGCCTGGAGTCATGCCGAAGTTGATTTAATTGCAATGCTAGAACGCCCGAATGGGAATCGTTATTTGCCTTGTATCGCAATTTTCTTGATAAAGGTTTCCCGAAGATAATTTCATCGGACCAGGGTCATGAATTCGTCAACAGAACACTAGCAAGCCAGGGACTCGTTCAGAAGATGAATCATGCGATGCTGCAATTGCTGCTGAAACGCATGACCGACGAGCAAATGGAAAGTAATTGTGGCTGTTTCAACGATGAATGTCTACAGTTATCGAACAACAACCCTAGAAAGTAGTCAGGGAAACCATTTGTTGTGATGTTTGGGCGAGAACAGTGCCACGAGTTACCAGCAGTGCTGGATCGAATGAAGCTGTTTCCTGAATCAGTGTCTTTCAAAGTGAAGAAGTGAACTTTTGTGTAGATTCAATAGACGTCTGCGGCCACGTCGCTTGATTCAGGTAGGATCGCTTCTCCCTTTTAAAAAGACTTTTACAGGTTCTGCTCTCTCGTAACTAAGCACTAGCTTACACTTAGCGTGTACAACTAGTGGTTGCAATTATGCTCAGTCCTCTTATACCATAATGGCAATGCGTATATATTTCGTGGTCCTTTTGCAATTCCTGTTTTTTTGCTTGTCAGTGCCCGGTCACATTGAGAAATGAGCTTAAATTGCTCATTTGCTACAGCCCGGTTTTTTCGCGTAAAGCTCAAGCGTATTGTGCATTTTGCGAAATATTGGTAATGAAACCTGATTACTTTGATACAAAAATTTATAATGGGGTCTACGTGTATTTACCAAAGACTCAATATCTTACAAGGATTAGATTTGAGTGTATTTCTATTTTTGGAAATGTGGAAATTTCGAAATCGTGTTTTAAGGCTACTACCATGCAACATCTTTGTGCTATTTAGAATTCATGTAAACGTTTTGCGTACAGGGGCCGATGTTATCAAAGCCCAAACCCGGGATAAGTCGCTAACCCCTTGTTAGCTTTGCTATCTTCAACACATAAAATAAACCCGGGTTTGCGACTTAACCTAGGTTTAGGTGTTGATAACATCGGCCCCTGAAGCCATTTCTTTCTGTTATAAGCTTCTGCTTTCTGAAACAATGTATACGGAGTTGCTGTAATACGCACACCCCTTTTTGAAATATCCTTGTAAAAAGATGTTGACTGTTTTGGTATTAAATACGCAGACTTCCCAATAAGCTTTGGCTGCCTGTTGCTTAATGACCATTTTAATTGTTGGTTTTGCCACTATTTCAGGTTTGGACGCTTTGTGGCTTTATGGGTTTGTGTTTGCAGTTTTGTTGTTTAATTATTGTGGGGTTTCTGAGATCTGATGAAGAACAGGTAATAGGCGGTTGGTACTAGAGTTAGGTTTAGGTAAGCTAGGTATTTCTGTTCAGCAACAGTAATGGGCACCGGATATTGTTTTCATATCGATATCAATTCATATCTATTTTCTTTTCTTGAATAATTATATCTTTATTTTTGCTTATTTTGAATATAGGTGTTTGCTGCAAATATTTTTATATTTTGTATATATGCTGAAGGTGATATCGGATATGTTTGCTAGCGGATATCCTTTTGAATGTTTTTAGATATAACTAGTACTGCTGCTAAGGTGGAAAAAGCCATTAAGGTTTTGTTGAATGGTGATGATTCGATAAAGGCGGAGATCGTATCCTGGACAAACTTAAGCCGCGATCTTATCCAATGGTCCGATAAGTTTCTTGTGGAGATCATACGGAATGGATCGTTGTTTGATAGTGAGCCATCCACCCGCGTGTATCGTGGGATCTTCATTATATTTTCTAAGCGGTGCGCTAATTCGACCAGTTCAAGATACGACCAAGTCAAATCCGTCAGGTGCCAAAACTTGTATCATTTGGTCCAACAAGGTGTCAAAATGATATCGAAATCGGAGTCGGAAGCGCTGCTGCATGGCCAGAGTAGCCAAGATTTACTTGATGTGATCAACTATATGCTAGCAGCTAAAGGACAAATTTTCTAGTCGTGACGCTGCAGCAAACTTGTTGTGTAAGTGTTATTTCATTTCATAAAAATGGGCTGTCTGCACTATTTGTATCATAAGTTCTGATGGACCCTGGGTATCCGGATAATAGCTGATTTTATAAAATTACCCGTTTTAAAGTTATTATATAACTAAGCTTTTAGAACTATTAAATTTGGCAAATCAAATAAAAATGACAAAAAATGCAAAACGGAATGAAAAGCAAATAGAGTAAAAAATAGCAAAATTTCAAAATTTTTAAGATGGGATCGCTCTTCACACTTGTGGGGTAGCCAAAAGTGTCGGGGGCTAAAATGGCCTAAATACAGTAATATTGGCCTCCTTTTTGTGTATACATACTGCTATAACAAAGATAAAAGTGCTCAAAGCTAAAATATGGCGACGCTAAAAGTGGGAAATCTAGTGAATATATAGATATTTGGGACGTCGCCGCCCACTGTGGTCAGGCTTAGCAACACTACTTAGCTTCTACGTAGGCTCGAACTACGCAACCTAACCCCAATTTTGAAATCTAAAGTCAAGAACTAACTGAATAACGTTTCAGGCCCCGGTCCCAGCGCATTCATAGAGGTGGTTGAGGTAGTCATTTAGCCACGCAGAAATCGCAAACATTTTCGAAAATGTGGCTAAAAGTGCTATTAAAGTCGGTTTTTGTCCATTTTGGGCAATATTTGTGCGAAATCTGACATCTTTTGCCAGTTTTGGTTGTAAAAATCTGGGGCAAGGGGAAACAGAGAATCTAGGGGTGCGGACGAGGCAGTTTGGTGGGGGACTGTCACCCCTCCGAACATGCGTATAGGTGCATCAGTAGTGTATTTGTGTAATATTATATATATATATATATATATATATATATATACATATTTTGTATCATGCGGATATCATGTAAACTTCATATTAAGCTTTAAACTTGATTTTTAGATGCCATGGCAGAGAAAGCCAACGCGGCCAATTCCAGCGTATTCAGCTACAGATTTCGATGGTTCCTGCGTGGTCCACCTTCGCCCCAACGCCCGTCTTGGCCGGTTTTCTTCAAAGCGCAGGCTAAGGCCAAGGCGGCCGTTCCGGCCGTTAGTGCAGAAGTTGAAGCCAGTATGGAGTACAAAACAGTCCAACAGACGCAGACCGATTCCAGTTTGTTACCTGATATGTGTTGGTTTCAGAGCATACACGACATCCGGCGCTATTATCGAAAAGATTATAAAGAGTGAAATTAGAATTTGGAGGACAGTTGTTTTATTGTATATAGTGTGTTTTGTTTTATTGTTTGTTTTTGATATTGTTGTTAACATGGCAGTACACGGTTTATTGCAGTTTGTTGTTAGTTTGCAGTTAGTTACATTATGCATCTGTCAAAACAACGTTGGCACACCATGCTTACAAGCTACGTAAATTTAGCAAATTTTATGCCGTTGCTATTTTGCACTTTACGCAAAAATTCATTTTCCACGTAAAAATCAGCGCATAAAGACATATTTGATGTTTGCTTTGTTTAAAAAGTCTAAACCTAGGGCCGTTTACATAACCTTTTCATGTAGAACTAAAATTCTACGATAAAACGGGGGGGGAGGCTGGGGGGGGGCTTCGCCGCAATTTTTTTCGCAAAATAGTTTAAGTTTTTCAGAAAAATCGGGCAAAATTTTTTTCTAAAAATTGAAGATTTCCTGCAAAGTTTGATAAAAATAGCAAATTTTAATAAAATTAGCGTTAATTTTTCGAAAACGTTTACAAATTTATTCTTGAGGTACAAGCCCCCTGAAAATTTTCGTTCAAGGCCCCCTCAAAATTTTCTGGCGGCTAGCCCCCCCAGGACCCGACCCTATGTCAATGTATGTACGAGATGCATTGAAAGTTCTGTGCTAAATTCCGATCAGTCCATAAAAATAGAAGTTATTACGCAAACTTTACAAAACTAAGACAATAACTATTCGGAATCAACATTTTGCGCAAATTTAAGTAACTTTATTTGACTGGCATTACCTAATTGTATTCCATGCAAATGACTTGCATTCGTTGTTCTTGGATCACCTACCAATATTAGATTCTTCTAATGTTTTCAATTGAGATTGACCTTAGCCAAAATACTTAAAGAGTTCATGTGATAAAAGGTAATCTGGAAATTTATTAGTAATTAACGTAGTTAAAAGTACCTTCATCTCTAATATTTACAATTTCTCTGACTTCTCGACTAAGCCTCAAATGACTGTGTAGATTTGGTTGTATCGTGTTCTACTGTTTGTAATTGTAATTATTATTCATAAACCATTAGAAAAACTTTAGTATGCTATTACTGAGTGTTCGAAAATGTTAATGCATAAATGAAAGAAACTTTTAATGCAAGTTTGTTCTGCTATCGGTATAAAACTGAGGCAACAGAGGTGATTGCTAAAATTCAAATTCCCACATATGTATATATAGGAATATGTATGGATATATACATTAATTGACTTGGCCCGTATGTTTCTCCTACGTTAATTTAGCATAAAAATATATAGCAATATATGTAGGAGGTGTCAAGGCAGGTATTCTTTTACTACGGCAACCGTTTTCACTTTTCTAATTCCTTAGGACAATCAAATTAGCGTTTGCAATTCGAGGCGATGTGAAACAAGTGTATATGCTCTCTTCAGTACTTCCATTCACATGTCACTTATTAACTCAGAGACTCCAGAGAATAAAGAGGCAAATGCTACGTGTTTCAATTTTCAGAAGAAATAAGGCTCTGTCAGAACTTAGTTTAGGAGGAGGCTGGAGGCTTTAAACTTTTCTTAAAATTTCATAAAGAAGTTTCAGCTAACGTGAACGTATTCAATTACTCGATACAGTGCTGTTGCAAATGGTCAAAGCTGAAAGTTGTCCAATTGGGCTCATAATGATTAGCAATAAATTGCTCTCGTTGAGTAGCGAAAAAGTTGTTTTAGGACCGAAGTACTAAAATGCACGCAATTTGAATTACAAAGCCACAAAGGCGTCAAAAATAACCCAAATTGGCCAAACGCGGATTTTCGGCAATTTTCAAAAAATATGGTCAATATGGTATTCTTCTGAATGCTCTTGACGCGGAGCTCTAATTGGTGTTAGAAAGATAGGGTAACAGAAATGCTTCTTTCAAAGTTATAAAGCCGTAATAAACGATTTTTAATAATAATTTATAATGTCTTCGACCCTTAGGAAAAGCCAGTCATATATATAATAAAATTCGTTTATATATATATGTATTTATATATATATATATATATATATATATATATATGTATGCATATATGTTTTTTTCTTTTGCAGATGAGCTTCAGTACAAACCAAAACGGAAAATACATTCCTCGACGTGTCATAATGACCGAACAAGAGCGCCTTGTTTTGGTTTACTTAGTTCACAAATTTCTTGGTCACCTTGGAAGAGGCCTTATGTAGCTCTGAAGAAGCTTATTACTGGGAAGGGATGGTAAGAACGTTGAGAAAATTCTCGAATCCTGCCTTCGTTGCCAGACGCAAAATCCGTTTGCTTTGGTTATGCTCAAATCAAGCAGGAGTTGCACCCAATAGCAGTAAAAGCTGCCTGGAGTCATGTCGAAGTTGATTTAATTGCAATGCTAGTAAGCCCGAATGGGAATCGTTATTTGCTAACTTTATTGGATGTGATCACTAAGTGGCCAGAGGAGGTACCTCTTCCTAAAGAGAGCAGTAACTGTCGCCCAGGCCTTGTATCGCAATTTTCTTATAAAGGTTTCCCGAAGATAATTTCATCGGACCATCATGAATTCGTCAACAGAACAGTAGCAAGCCAGGGACTAATTCAGAAGATTAATCATGCGATGCTGCAATTGCTGCTGAAACGCATGACGACGAGCAAATGGAAAGTGTTTCTCAGGTTATTTGTAAAATGTCATTTTCATAAAGTCCGTTTAGTCTGAATGAATAGATCAATACATAGGCCGCACCCAGAGGCTGCAATCTGGGGTATATATATATTTATATATATATATATATATATATATATATATATATATATATATATATGTGTGTGTGTGTGTGTATATATATTGTTTTTCTTTTGCAGGTGAGCTTCAGTCCTAACCAAACAGAAAATGTGTCCCTCGAGTTGTCATACTGACCGAACAAGAGCGCCTTTGGCTGACGAAGTCCACAAAAATCTTGGTCGCCTTGAAAGAGACCGAACCTATGAAGTTCTGGAAGAAGCTTATTACTGGGAAGGGATCATTCGTCAATTCAATTCATCTCGTTCATTCAATTCAATTCATCAATTCTGCCTTCGTTGCCAGACGGCAAAACCCGTTTACTTTGGATTTGCTAAGACCAAGCAAGAGTTGCATCCAATAGTAAAAGCTGTCTGGAATCATGTCGATTTTGACTTAATTGCAATGCTAGAAAGCCCGAATGGGAATCGTTATTTGCTGACTTTATTGGATGTGTTCACTAAGTGGCAAAAGGCGGTACCTCTTCCTAAAGGGAGCTGTAACTGTCGCCCAGGCCTTGTATCGCAATTTTCTTGCTAAGTATATATGACTTTTCCCGAAGATAATTTCATCGCACCAGGGTCATAAATTCGTCAACAGAACTCTAACTGAATTGCCCGAGATTAACAAAGTGGAAAGGCGGATTTCAACAGCCTACCACCCTCAAAGCCAGGGACTCGTTCAGAAGATTAATCATGCGACGAGCAAATGGAAAGTGATTGGGACTGTTTCATCAATGAATGTCTCCACAGTTATCGAACCACGACCCTAGAAAGCAGTCAGGGGAAACCATTTGTTGTGATGTTTGGACGAGAACCTTTCGCCAACAAGCAACAGTGCTACGAATTAGCAGCTAATGAAGTGCTGGATCGAATGAAGCAGTTTCCTGAATCAGTGTCTTTCAAAGTGAAGAAGAAGAAGAACACAGGTGTCACAGATGTTTAAATTCTAACTAAGACACAGCTAAATAATTTATCGTTTAATAGTTAAACTTAATTCCTACGTATCAAAATTATTAAAATTAATTGTTTAATTAAACGCTACCTAAAAGAGTACGTACCTAAAAGCTTTGTTTCTTGAAATTATTCTAAGTTCTAACTTTCTTATAGTAGGACTTAACTTTCTTTCATGGATCCTATGGTAGCTTTCGTAGGCAGGCTGAATTTTCCTACGTAAGAGCACGAGATGTGGTGATGTCTTCTTATGGTGAACATACACAGCTCCTACAAATGACCTCATTGTTTAATACACAGCTCCTACAATTGGATTACGGTAGTTTTGGAAATTGTAAAAATGCATCACTGTTCGTATTTCTAAGATTTGTCCGCAAGTTGTTATAAAGATACATTCAACAACTTAATGCATACGGAAGCTGATGTCCAACAGGCCATCCAGGATATTAGGAATAAGAAATTTTCCACTAATGGTGCTGCCAAATTCTATAAGATGGATCACCAGGTCCTCAGAACCAGGTTGGAATCTATCAAGGGTGCCCGGGGCCAGGTCATGGTTCAAGGTCGGCGTAAGACTTTGTTCTATGATGCTGAGCTTGACCTTAAGAACTGTATTGTGGAAGTGGGCATATTGGGTTTCCTCCTAGTCGTTGTCAAATCCAGGGAATTGTGAGCGAATAGTGCGAAGTATTGGAGATCCACGATCCCCGCCACAACCACAGTTCTCCCAGCAAAACCACTGCGGCTCAAGTGTGGTCCCCAAGCTCCGACTGGATCAAGGACTACATGAAACGACATGGACTCAGCAAGAAAAAGTCGAAAGGTTTGCATTCTTGTCGTTTTGTTAATATTCATTTCTGATCAAGAGATTCTACGATAATCTGGAAGCTCAGGTGAATGCTCTGGGCCTACAGGACAGCCCGGAGAAGATTTGGAATCTCGTTTCCACTTGAACCCAAATACGTCAGCTTGGTTAATCAATACGTCGACAAGGTTGAAGCTGGAACGGGAAGAGACAACATCACTGTCCTTGCATGCTGCAATGCTGCTGGCCAGTCGTTATCCCTCTGATCGTCTACGAAAGTTGTGCGAAGGAACTGGTCAGTGTTCCCAGTCAATAGATCGGCGACAAGGGGTAGCAATAGATGGTGTTTGGTACGGCCTGAGTGCTACTGGTTGGATAACATCGACAGTTTTCTGCGACTGGTTCTGTCGATTTTGAGAAACCGTTACAGAGCGTCCACTGTTGTTTATCTTCGACGGCCACATGTCGCACGTCAACTTCTTTACCATCAAAAAGGCCAGAGAAGAAAACATCACACTGCTGAAACTTCCTTCGCACACCACCACCGCTCTGCAACCTCTGGACAAAACGGTTTTTGGGGCCTTGAAGAAGTGGGCTGAACGACTGAACGACTGGATCATCCAAGGGGGCATGGCCGCCCGGTCCCATGACAAAGAAGCAGTTTGCCAACAACTTGTCCAGAATCTGGAAAAGTGCCTTGACTGTGGAGAACATTGTATCAGGTTTTCGCACAACTGGAATCTATCCCGTGAATCATGATAGAGTGATAGATATGATCGATCTATCTGTAGCCCTCACAAGTTGCAGCAGTAAAAGCGGTGGCTGGCCAATGGAAAGCCGAATCTTTCAGATCTGGAAGAAGATAGCGACGATAACCAGAATGAGACTGGTAACCAGGAATCTGCTGCTCAGGAACCGGTTGCTGGGCCGTCTCAGGACCACCTTCCCACTGAGCCTCTTCGGGTTGAAACCAGTTACCTGCAGGGGTTTGTCCAACGTCAGCTGTTCCAGAGTCCTCCAGGTAAGGAACCTTCTGTCCCTGGGAATTGGGTGTGGGTTCCCAATCCAGGGAGTCCACTGGTGGAACCTCCTGCCTCCAGTCCAATCTCCTCCGGTACCTCGATTCCGAGTCCATTTTATTTTTTGAGACATGCTTTTGCGCAGTGCATTAATTTTTAAATAGGAGAGGTTGATGTAAGATCTCTGACTAGGATTTCCAGTTACTATCCTTGGCCAACTATCCTTATCAGATGGTCTTACGGTAGTAAGAATAAACGTAAATAACGAATAATTTGTGAAGGTTGAAGTGTGTATAAGTGATTGTTACGTTTACCAAATTAACGAAAGTGTTTTTCTGTACGGTGTATTTTTATATTGATTTATATTTTATACTATTACAATTTCGTTGTATTTTTATTGGGAATCAGAACTTTAAAATTGGGGATTGAGTAATTTTTCAAAATTCTGCCTTTTGTTTCGAGTTCAAAGCTTATCACTTCAACACAGTCCTGAGTCACAGGGTCTAGGGCTAAACTCCACGGATTACTTGCACAGTAATGAGGTAACTGCAATTGAGATGCCGTAAGTTAGCTCGTCTGACCGATCCTGACAGGTTCGTACAACCTCCCCACATGGCGACGAACTGTTTGACGACGCACAAGCTGGAACCGGCTGAATGTTCCTATGCCCCAGACCAGTTGCAACCAGCGCGCGCGTCCCTGCTGATCGGCAGCATTCGAGACACTTTGAGTGATCTAACAGTTAGCCACATCTGTACAAGCTTCCCGTTTCTACAGCCCTGACTCCGTAACTAACCGTCGGTTTCCGCAATAAGCTTTGAAACTTCCAAGCAGACTGTTTGTCTTGTACATATAATATTATACTAAAATAGCTAAAAAAATTTTACCGCGCGACCAGTTAAACCCATAATATGTACACCTTCTTACAACTAGTGGACGTAAGCAACTATAATAAACGTAATGTCTAAAACCATACTTCGGATAAACGAGGAAATCTTTAAACTTTAGATGTACCACTTGGACCGAAACAATCTGAAATTCTCGTCTTGTCTACAGCCTACGTACGTAATGATATAACCGTAACTTATTCTTTTGATCGAGGACTGTGGAATCAAATTAATAAGCTTTTCCGCCAGGGCCTATTTCTGAATTAGTTTAATTTACCAGAAGCTAGCTAGCTATGCATAATTCGCAAAATCAGACCGTTAATACGAACGTATATACTTGTACTGATTTAATGACACAGAGTTTGAATGTCTTAGACTTGTTAATCCCAGAAAGATAAGTGAAGGTACGTACGTATAAATTCTCTCCAGTGACTTCAGTGAAAGTATAGGAAGCTTTCAGAAACAAATTAAAGGCCTGTTCCAATATAAGGGAAAATTTAAGCGATTTGGATAAATTTTAGTAGTTCCTTGTTAAGAATAAACGTGGAAGAAACCGATTGCCGTAAATAATTACCCAATTTTTGAAAGTAATCTTAGTTTAGTTACGTATGTTGTACCAAGAGTACATAATACATAAGAGTATGACAGCTGGCATACTCTATGTATTATGAGCTCGCTACATCCGATGCGCGCTATCGGCTGACCCCTCCCCCCATAAATCAGACCCTCCTCACCCCGCCCCTATACATGTACGGCGTCCAAACGGGGGGTCGGGTTCGTGCTTGTATATTTTGTACACTGATGTGTAAATCATACGTGCTTAAACCCCTATACATAAATTGGGGCCCCTTCAAGTTTAACATGTAAGTATACTAACATAGACCCCGACCCCCCGTTTGGACGCCGTACATGTATAGGGGCGGGGTCAAGGGGGGTCTGATTTATGGGGGGGGGTTAGCCGATAGCGTGCAGAGGATGTAGCGAGCTCATAATACATAGCGTATGACGCTTGTCATACTCTTATGTATTATCAAGAGTACATAATGATAAGAGTGTGACAAGCATCACATTCTATGCAATGAAGGCAAAAACTATGCGATGCGCGCTAACGGCTTACCCCCCCCCACAAATTGACCCCCCTCTCACACCGCCCCTATATGCGTACGTGGTCCAAACGGGGGTCGCTCACTGCTTTGCATAATTACACGTTGTAATTAACCAAGGCCTAATTTGGGAACAGGGTGCAAGCGTGTATGTTTAACATATGCATGTACAAAATATACTAAGGGAGTGAGCGACCCCCGTTTGGAACTATGTACCCATATTTGGGCGGTGTGAGAGGGGGTCAATTTGTGGGGGGGGGGTAAGCCGTTAGCGCGCATCGCATAGTTTTCGCCTTCATTGCATAGAGTGTGACGCTTGTCACACTCTTATCATTATGTACTCTTGGTATTACGTACTCTTGGTTGTACATTACTATGTAGCTAAACAGATACGAATGCAATACGTTACTCAAATTTTTTCAATAAAAATATGAGTTTACAAATTCTTAAAATGCTTAAATTTTGACCCTTAACGGTTTCGAGTTGTTTACTATTTTGATAAAAAAATGAATTCCAGTATATATATACTATATATATATATATATACTCAATTTCATTTATATATATTACATTTCATTCATTGTACCAGCAATGTCCCAGTGGTCGCAAAATAATTAACAAATACATAACGTAGTTAAACAAAAATTTTTACATTCTAATACTATTTAGCTTGATACTAATAAAATTATTTCCGTGATGCTAGAAATATACAGTCTAAGATATGCTAATTCAGCAATCAAAAATTCAAGGTGCATATAGAAAAAATTTATTGTGCTACTAAACTTAGTAAATTATAAACTTACAAAATAGAATTGAATAAAATGGAATGTATATAATGGAATGGATATGGACGTGAGCAAAAATGGAATGGCACTGGAACGTCTGGTTAGGAATGAGTAGGAAATGTAGATAGGGAATGGGAGGCGCAACAGCTCAAATCAAAAACAAAATGAATTGGGAGAAAGCCTGACTTTAGTCTTTGGCGATAGTCGTCTTTTACCAGCTGCGTAGACCGCCTGTTTCCGGTCCAGAGTAGCATCGTTCTTCGCCTTTCTCCACCCAGGAGGGCGTCTGCTTTTCCAACAGGGGAGAGGATAATATAAAAATAAAATTTTTGCTTGCAAAATTTTTATAAATTGACGCTGTTCAATCAAATGGTTAATTTGGTTTTAATGATCGTTCAAAACTATGGTTTAGTTATTAGTAAAATCAAGAGTACATAATAGATAAGAGTGTGACAGCTGGCAGGCTCTCTGTTCTCAGCTCAAGGTACATGCTCTGCACGCTAACGGCTGACCCCATACACAAACGTGTACCTAGTGACCCCCACAAATGTGTAGCTCATCATGGCTGGCTCATCAGTGGCGGAGTATGGAATTAAGCTTTTAGATCTTTTATTCCCCCAATTAAGACATCATAGAAAAATAGTTTCGCCGCCGGTCGACTCAAGTAGTGATAGTTAAACAAATAAATACAGGAATATATAAAGTTTGTGACATCAATATCCGCAGGAGAAATGTAAAAGAAAAAGTCAATTTTTAAAAAATACATTTTATGAAAGTACTTTCCAAGTAGCTAAAGGGTCTATGTTGATATCCTTATTGAAATTTGGATGTTTGATAGCCTTTAGAAAATATAATTTTAAAAGTCTATTTGTATAATTTTTACAAATTAACTTTTGTTTTAACATGTTAATGTTAAAAATAAAGTTGACTTTATTCGAATGACGAGATTGGCTAAAATTTTATAGTGCTGTTGCAAATGGTCAAAACTGAAAGTTGTCCAATTGGGCTCCATAACGATTATAAATAAATTGCTTTCGTTGAGTACCGAAAAAGTTGTTTTAGGGCCGAAGTACCAAAATGTACGCAACTTGAATTACAAAGCCGCAAAAGGATAACCCAAATTGACCAAAAACGAACTCTTGGGAACTTTTCTGAAAGTACATGATTCGTATATATATATACATAATTTTGGGTAAGCGGTGTAATGACTATTGACTAAATGAAAAGTATACATAATGAATTGATCGGACACCTTGTGTAGGGGGTCAGCAGTTATCGTGCAGACCATGTCGCACGCCTAAAGCGTGGCGCTTGTCACGCTTATGTACTCTTGGTGTTATGTATTGTATTTTAAGTATATACCATTACATTAACTTTTATGTTATATATATATATATATATATATATATATATATATATATATATATATTTATACTGGCTTTGTCCTAAGCTATTGTTTGCCGCTGAGCAACAGAATTAACTATTTTTAACCTAAATTTAAGCTTAAAATAGCTAAAAAATGCCTAAAAATTCTTTTCAAAATCTACCTTCAAAACCCTATTTTTCCGGGCACTTTAGAGTTCTGGGAGGGGGGAGGCCCGACTCCTGGGGGGCGATCCAAGTCTGGGGGAGGGAACGGATTTCTGGGGGGGGGGGCGCCCCCCCCCACACCCCCCCAAATAGAAAAAACTAGTATATATACGGAACGAGGGCAAAATAAACACTGGAAAGAAACTGTAGAAGAAGCAATCTAAGTTTTTAAATGTACCTCTAAATTTACCTGATCTTTTACATATTACAGGTGGACTTAACAATAAGCGGCATAAATACAGTGTGGAATCTATTCGAGAGACTGTGTTTCATCTCAGCCGCAGAGATCCGGGTTATGAGAATCCTCAGGCTGCTGCAGTTTCCAGTCAGATTCACTACCAGACCGTGGTTGCAGCTTGGCAAAAAGTGAAGAGGAGGCATAGTAGAATTGTTAGAGGTATAAACACTAGTTCTACGGTGTACATGAAGTATTTCCGTCCGTTAAGTCCGTTAAGCTAAAAATTCAAAAAATGTTTGAAAATTTAGCTTATGAAAAACCAATTTTCAACACTTGGACGACCCCCAAAAAAGTGGGTTTAGGCTTGCCGAAAAGTGGGGGAGTGGGCGGGGGGAGGGCTCCGAAAAGTGGAGGGGGATCTGAAAAGTGGGGGGGGGCCCATCCACTTAAAGAAAATGCCAGCCGAGGTCAAATTTTCGAAACGTTTTTTAAATTTTTAAACTATTAATATCTATATACTTAGTAAGCTTAGCTTTAGCTAAAAGCTTTTTTGCGTTTTTTACCTTTAGATACTATTATATTTTTCGCTAATTCGGTATATTTTTACCAGGCTTGTCTGTTGCCCACGTTTCAAAGGCTCCCCCTTTTAAAACTCCTAAAATTCCAGATTGCATTTATGTGTGTTGAATGTATATATATGTATTGATATTTATGTGTTATAAATTTTCCGAACTGTTGTTGGTCTGTCGTTATTTTATTAAAACCAACAACCGGGTATTTGTCACAAGGGGGGTACCCGAAATTGACCGCCTCCCCCGAAAATGCCTCCCCCCGAAATCGCCCCCTCTTGGGATTTTGGTTGCCCAGGTTCGGGATTTTTTGAGGGACCAAATTTTTGCCAATTAGGCAAATTTTTAAATAGTTTTCGGCTTCCCATCGGCTTTGAAATTTTATCGTTGCTGGTTTCGATGAATAAATTTTGGAAATCCGTGGACATGAGTTGATTATGTTGCATTTCTTTCAAATTAAATTTAATTGTTTGAATTTTACTGTATTTGTGTAGGTTCATTGCCATTGGCAACGACGGCACCGCTTGATCAACCAGTGCTCACACCATCTGTGTCAAAATGATGCAACTGGAACCTCTTCTTGGAGATGGAGAGTGTCTCCGTCGCTCATCTCAGTCGCTATATGCTGACTTTCATATTTTTATCATTAAATCTGTGAGTGTTTTGGACATTTGCCCAGACGCCTAATGATGTGTATTTTTATTGCTGTTGCTGTATTGTTGTCTGTACAACTTCTGTGCTTTGTTTTCCTGTAAATTTTTATATATGTTGAAACATCTGGGTCTAGAAGCGAGTGCGATCTGGGCGCTGCATTGCACTGCACTGCGGGGCACAGCAGATCTGTGGACGATTGATGGCTGGGGGTGTGCGCCCCGCGAGGTAAGAATACGAAGCAAGAACAAGCCAAACTGCAACCGTTTTCAAAAATCATTTCCTGAGGGATTTTTAAAAAATATTAAAAATTTAGATATTTTTAAACATAAAATTGCTATTATATTCTGTATAATCGATGTATAAATGTATATATTTTAGTATTACATATAGTATATATAGTACAGCGTAGCCAGAAAAATTTTACATTTAATGTTAACTGATTTGGCTGAATACAGACTTCGTTGATCTCTATATATTTTCTGGTTTTTACCTTGGAAAATTCTTTTCCTATTTTTGCAATAAAAAAATTCCTATTTTTCCCTTTTTGTCAAAATTGGCAGTAGAAGGCCAGAAGAGGTTATCGACACTGAATTTCAGTTGTCGTTGTTATTTCTCGGACAAGTGCACCAGAAGCCTTTATGCATAAAATGTGCTAATATCATTGTATTTTGTTGGTTTTGCGTTCTGAGCACATGCACAACGCCTATTGATATGATGTCAGTAAAATGATTTTCCAGTATAGTGTATAAAAATAAACGGTCCATGTACCAACTGGTGTGTCGTTGTTGTTGCACTGATGTATCGAGAATATGATTAGAGTTCTGGCCGGGCCTTGAATCGGGCCCCGGGCCGGCCCGGGCCTGGTTGTTGGTTTGGCAGGCGCGGGCCCGGTCAGCCACGGAGGCGTCCGGTAGGCCCGATCGGGCCCGGTGAAACCCGATCAAATTTTTGTTGTGCAAATTTTAAAGTTTTTCAAAATTCTTTGCATTAGAAAGTCGAATTGAAGCTTCCAGGAGTTGTCCAAGTTGTAATAAATACCACTAAGTATTGTTTGACACTGTGATTTGTATGTCGTCTGCATTTATTTGTCTATCTCGTAGTTTTCATTTGTTTTTTGTATATTTTGCACAGTTTGAGTGGGGATGAATCATATTGCATGCTGCATGAACACAAGGTACATTCCATAATAATGTCCAGAATTTTTAAGAAGTCGGCCTGGCCCTAGGTAGAACAGTGAGAAATTAAAGAAGAGTAAGCCATTGCTGGAGTTCTGAATTAATAGTTACTACATAATTATTTAAGTTAATGAATGAATTATTAATTTATTCATTTATTGTTAATTAATTAATTATTAATATATATTTTAATATATATTAATAAATTTATAATTACTATTATCGCTACTTCGCTAGTTATTCAACATATCCTCGTTAACACCCGATGTCCCCCCGGAAATGGCTAAAAGTTTACAGTGCTGTTGCAAATGGTCAAACTGAAACTTGTCCAATTGGGCTTATAACGATTATAAATAAATTGCTACCGAAAAAGTTGTTTTAGGGCCAAAGTACTAATAAGTAATAAAATTCCTTTATATATATACATATATATATATATATATATATATATATATATATATATATATATAAACGATGAATACTTCAGTAGATAGGCCGCGCCCATGGGGTACACTCAGGGATATATTAGAGATGCACTGGGGCCGCCACTACCGGGGCCGGGGCCGGGGCCTGGAAATTGGGGGTCCAAATCGAAAATTTTAAAAACTTTTCTGGAAAATTAAAACTTTGCTGTAATTTTTGATATACAAACGTTACTATCGTTGTTTTCATTCATATCGTCGGAAAAACAAACGATATGTAACACTTTTTGACTTTCGAAAATTCAAAATTTTGGTCAAAAAATGTCAAAAATTTACAAAAGTTTGCTTATTTTTTGGCCCCGGTCAGTACCGGGGCCTGACCACCGTGAC
The DNA here is from genome assembly GCA_030248195.1 of Trissonchulus latispiculum. Classification (NCBI taxonomy): domain Eukaryota; kingdom Metazoa; phylum Nematoda; class Enoplea; order Enoplida; family Ironidae; genus Trissonchulus; species Trissonchulus latispiculum. The sequence continues at coordinate 164,375 of JASAND010027672.1, forward strand.
CGGGGCCAGGCCCCGGTGCATCCCTAGTATATATATTTATATTGTTTTTATATATATATATTGGTTTTTCTTTTGCAGGTGAGCTTCAGTACAAACCGAAACGGAAAATATATCCCTCGACGTATCATAATGACCGCACTCGACCGAACCGAATGGTCATATTTTGGTTGACGAAGTTGACAAACATCTTGGTCACCTTGGAAGAGACCGAACCTATGAAGCTCTGAAAGAAGCTTATTACTGAGAAGGGATGATTAAGAGCGTTGAGAAGATTCTCCAATCCTGCCTTCGTTGCCAGACGCAAAACCCGTTCGTGTTGGTTATGCTAAAATCAAGCAAGAGTTGCACCCAATAGCAATAAAAGCTGCCTGGAATCATATCGAAGTTGACGCAATTGCAATGATAGAAAACCCGAATGGGAATTGTTATTTGGTAACTTCATTGGATGTGTTCACTAAGTGGCCAGAGACGGTACCTCTTCCTAAATGGAGCTGTAACTGTCTCCCAGGCCTTGTATCGCAATTTTGTTGATATAGGTTTCCCGAAGATAATTTTATCGGACCAGGGTCATGAATTCGTCAACAGAACACTAACTGAATTGCTCGAGATTAGCAAAGTGGAAAGGCGGATTTCAACAGCCTACCGCCCTCAAAGCCAGGGACTCGTTCAGAAGATTAATCATGCGATGCTGCAATTGCTGCTGAAACGCATGACCGACGAGCAAATGGAAAGGGATTAGGACTGTTTCATCGATGAATGTGTCCACGAGGCAGTTTCCTGAATCAGTGCCTGTCAAAGTGAAGAGGAACAGATTTCAGAATACTTTTCTGCCAGTTCAATTCCGATCACAACATAGTATTTTGTCACTTTTCTGCAGGTTCAATAGACGTTTACGGCCACGTTGCTTGATTCCGGTAGAATTGTTTCTTCCTGTTAGAAGGACTATTTTACAGATTCTGCTCGGCTTCGGCTAAGGACTAGCTGACACTCAGCGTGTACAACTAGTGGTTGCAATTCGTATATATGTCGTGGTCCTTTTGCAATTCCTGTTTTTTCTTGTCAGTGCCTGGTCGCATTCAGAAATTAGCTTAAATTGTGCTCATTTGCTACCAGCCCGGTCATTTCGCGTTAAGATCAACCGTGTTGTGCATTTTGAGAAATATTGGTAATGAAACCTGATTACTTTGTTACAAAAATTTATGATGGGGTGAGGTCTACGTGTATTCACCAGACTCAGTGCCCTACAAGGATTTAAGTTTGAGTGTGTATTTTTGTTTTTGGAAATGTGAAAACTTAGAAATCGTGTTTTAAGGATACTACCAAGCTACATTTTATAACGATCTTTGCGCTATTTCAAATTCATGTAACGGTTTTGCGTCCCTAATGAACGGATACCTCCCGGGAGCCCTCACCTACGCTGGCGGGACTGTGTCCTTCCGGCTCTACGGGGTGTCCAGAACTGGTATGAATTGGCTCAGGAAAGATCCAACTGAAAAAGATGGTTGGCAGAACGCGGAGGCATCCATGGACGTCTTCGTCTGGGCCATTAAGTCAAGTAAGTCAAGTGAGTCATTTAATATTGCGTGCATTGATTCTCAACTACTCCAGTTTTCACAATTACATAAACAACCATCAATGGTCTTGCAAACTTTGAACCATAGTACACAGCAATCAATATTGGACAAATCAAAAAAGCATAAGATATAGTTGATAACTGAAAACAGGTAATTATCTAAAGATGGTTTACAACAAATATGTACATAGCATCCAGACAGTTTCTTATTAACGTTTCGGCATCCTTCACATTTAGAAATTGCCATTGGTATTGTCAGCCTAGTGAAACTACTAATACACAACTGGTTATTTTCGAAAATTTTGTGGGCCAAGTTTGTCTAAAATTATCTTCAATGACTGCCAAGACCAGATGATAGCACGTTCCAATGCCATACTTAAACCAAAACTTTTCTATAAGTTCAGTGGGTATGTATTCATGACTTCCCTTCACCTCCTGTATTAATTTCGACGACTTCGTAATCACTTTCAAAAACTGGTCATTCAGTAATTTTAGAAAGCATTGTTGGTTGTGATTATGAAACAAACTATTACTGACTTGAATAAACTCACATATACAAATACAACTAACTAAAATAGAATTTGTACATGGTTCTTATTAACAGCAAGAGTACATAATAACTAAGAGTGTGACAAGCGTCACGCTCTTAGTTATCAAGCAAAAAACATCATCAGCACAATAACGGCTGACCCCCCCACAACTGAATATGTCCACTTCAAAGAATTTGCACGCTGTTTGTGTGCTGAAGCTCGCAACAGACTCACATTGAACCACCTGCATTGAACTGGTATGAATTGGCTCAGGACAGATCCAACTGGAAAAGATGGTTGGCAGAACACGGCGGCATCCATGGACGTCTTCGTCTGGGCCGTTAAGTCAAGTAAGGCAAGTGAGTCATTTAATATTGCATGCATTGATTCTCAACTACTCCAGTTTTCACAATTACTCAAACAACCATCAATGGTTTTGCAAACTTTGTACAATAGTACACAGCAATCAGAGATGTGCATCTCCGAGCAAAATCGGAGATGGTCGAAAAATCGGCAAAACAGTGACCCCCCCCCCCTTAAACGGCTTTAACTTAAACGAAGTGGTTTTTGTGAAACCCACTTCTATTTAAACGACTTGACTTAAATGGTTTAAGTAGACGCCCTTTCACAAAAGCAGCTACTTTAACCCTTTCGTGACTACAAGTCACAAGTGTGACAGCAGCGTTGAGAAGCCAGGAACTAGCTACTGGCCTATATTGTATCTGTTGAAACCTACAAGACACAAGTGTGACATTAGGAGATTAAGCACACGTAAAAAGGTCTGTGCTATTGCGAAATACTGCAAGCCAGAAGGGGTGCGGTTGTTAGGAAGGTCCCGGGTGGGTGCATTTTGTGAAAAAATTGGGAAAACATCTAGCAGTCAATCTTTTACAAAAAATTATGGTCTGTGGGGAATAGTTCAAAGATTTTAAAGAGCTATTTATGGATGCAAAGATATTATTCACAGTAACAGAAATTGTCCTAGAGTATTTTAACACAAGTGTGACTTGTGGGTTTCTGCGGTAAAAATTTTGCTAAAGCTAAACTCTTAAAAGTTTTGTGTCTTTTCGAAAATTTAACACATTTTAACTTGTGAATTTAAACAATTAGGTCACTGCAACATAAAAAAACGATATACTTATACCTGTAGCTATGCTACATACATACATAGGATATTGTTAGGACGAGGATGCCCTCCAACGGGAGTTTTAGGGGGCCTTGCACCTTTAGCTAAAGTTTCTAGGAAGCTGAACCCCGCGTACAATGCCCTGCTACTAGAGATGAGCACGGGCCGGATTTTTTCGGCAGAACCCGGCCCGGCCCGGCCCGGTCCTCTCCAAAATCTTGCTCGGCGCGGCCCACTATCAAAACTTTCGGCCCGGCCCGGCCCGCAAGCTGACAAAATTCGACCCGGCCCGAGCTGCCAAAAGTAAATTTTCATAATTTTACAAACAATATTATTTCAAAGACTTCGATGCATGACGGAAACGCTAAATTATGCTAGGCCCGGTCCGCTTAAAAAATTTCATGGCTCTGCCCAGCCCGGCCCGGCCCGCAAGCAAATGAATGTAGGCCCGGTCCGCGGCAGCGCCGGGCCGACGGACGGAAATGCTCGTCTCTACCTGTTACCCAGTAAGTATAGCAATTTTCATTTCGGGGAATTACAAACTATCACTGTGGTCCGGTGGTTTGACAGCAAGATAGTTCATCTGATGTCCAACTATGCCGATGCTCAGTCAAAGGGCATGTGCACACCTTTCTGTCGCTTCGGCCAAACAGAAGGTAGAAGACAGAAGTGGAACGTCCCTATTAGGGTTGTTCCCGTGTCGTTAGCGGGCTTCGAGTTCAGGGCCGAACCCGGGCGCGGAAGAATTTTTGTTGGACCCGACTCTGGCTGAATGCCGCTACCGGGCCCGGCATTAGAGGCTGAACCCACAGTGTTTACTGGACTACCGGACTTCCCGGGCTCTTCAGGTTTCCGAGCTCATCGGGCCTACCGGGAACACCCTACCAGCCGGACTAAGTAGCGGGGCTCTGAGTCGGGCCTAGTAGCGGACCTGGGCTTCGAAGGCCGGGCCTTGGTCGAGCCAGGCGGAGTCATACCCGGCTGATCATTTAGATAGGCCCGACCTCTCAATTTCTTATTCGTACCATCCTAGTCTCTATACTGTTAAAACTACACCGCCGGCATGGGTGCAGATGATTTGGTTGATCAACTTGTTGCGATCTATCGACACAACTTCAAAAGCGTCAAGTTTCATATGAGCATGTTTCGGCATTTTTTAACTTGACCATTATCAATGCTCGACGATCATACTAACGACAACATCTAGATGATAAATCGATGGATTTGCTTGAATTCCCAAGCCTGATTGCTGTTTATATTGTTAATAGACCAATTACTGTTGCTGTGTGGTTAATTTTTGCCACTTTGAAAACAAAAGCTTTGTTGGAAATTTTTAGCCATAACTGCTCAGAAGTCACAAGTGTGACAGTGATTCCAGTTCATAGGGAGACAGCACTAGACTTATACGAAATAGTTGTATGTGATCCCTAGGTGGTGTGAAATATTCCTTGTGTTTCGTATTCTTTTCGTGAAAATCTTCATAAATGATGGAACAAATTTGACCTTAGCTAATCGGGTAGTTTTACACTATGGAGTTAGAATTCAAAAAGTTGGAGGTGTTCGAGACATCGGTTATATCATTCGATACCTCCATCAAATAGCTGGGGTCAATTTTTTATTTATTGTGAAATTGCTCTTCGTTATAGAGAAATAAGCTGAAATGTGTGCGCAACCTGTATTTTGCCTACTTTTTCCAAATTTGTCAAGCGATTACTTTAGCTAAAAAGCAGCCGAAAGCAAAAAGAACTAAAAAAATCGTCCCTGGGTATATTTGTGCAGAACACATTTGTTCAGTAGCAGCCCTCCAGCTTGCATGGTGAATGCTCCACAATCTTTGGAAAAAATTGGTCGTGATTTTGCAAAAACTATATTTTTTATGATAGCAGCCTACAGGATAGCAGTTGGAAGACGATCATGAGTCGGATAATTTGTCCCTGTGAGACCTTCAGATCGACGCCCTTAGTTTGATTTTACGGCTTGCATAGTTCAAGAAATGTTGGATTATTTGATTTCTGCAAAAATGACTAGTTTTCGACGTCAAAACAAGGAAATCGGCTATATCTCACGGCATAAAAAAGCTAAAAACTTACTTTAAAAAGCAAAACTGTGAAGCTCAATGAGATCTTTCGAATGAGTATAGTTATAATTGTATAGCGGCTGCCAAACATTCAGAAATTGGGAAAAACCACTCTGACCGGAAATCTCGATTTTTTGAATCGGGATTGCGCGGAGGGTGTTAGAACGCTAAAAGAACTTATTTCGGAAAGTTTCATCAAATTTCATCTTGATTCACGCCGCCAAATAACAATATGTGTCCAAAAGGAATCACCACCTTATGGTGGTGATTCCCTTTGGTCACAAAAGTTTGCACCGTTATTACTCGTTCATTACTTGGAGTTAAGAAGCCATTTTTATATCAAAATGTAGCCTGACATTTTCTCTTTTTAATGCACGCGACAAAACTAAAGTTGCTTTTCTAAAATATTTTTAACACATTTTAGAAGAAGTATAATTTTCCAGAATTTTTGCAGACTCAAGTAAATTTTTTTGCGAGACATCGGTTATATCACTCGATACCTCCATCAAATAGCTGGGGACGATTTTTTATTTATTGTGAAATCGCTCTTCGTTGTAGAAAAATAAGCTGAAATGTGTGCGTAACCTGTATTTTGCCTACTTTTTCCAAATTTGTCAAGCGATTACTTTAGCTAGAAAGCAGTAATCGAGGCAACTAAAAAAACGTCCCTGGGTATATTTGTGCAGAACCCATTTGATAAGTAGCAGCCCTCCAACTTTCATGGTGAATCCTCCACAATCTTTGGAAAAAAATTGGTCGTGTTTTTGCAAAAACTACATTTTTTATGATAGCAGCCTACAGGATCGCAGTTGGAAGACGATCATGCGTCGGATAATTTGTCCCTGTGAGACCTTCAAATCGACGCCCTTAGTTTGATTTACCGGCTTGTGTAGTTCAAGAAATGATGGATTATTTGATTTTTGCAAAAATGACAAGTTTTCGACGCCAAAACAAGAAAATCGGCTATATCTCACGGTAGAGAAACGCTAGAAACTTGCTTTAAAAAGCAAACATGTGAAGCTCAACGAGATCTTTCAAATGAATATAGTCATAACTGTATAGCTGCAGCCAAACTTTCAGAAATTGGGAAAAACCGCCCTGATCGGAAATCTCGAATTTTTGAACCGGGATTGCGCGGAGGGTGTTAGAACGCTAAAAGAATGTATTTCGGAAAGTTTCGCCAAATTTCATCCTGATTTGCGCCGCCAACCAACAATTTGTGCCCAAAAGGAATCACCACCTTAAGGGGGCGCTTCCATTACCGGGACCGGCTCTCCTGCATTCAATTCTCAACCAATCTCTTTCAAATTTTCAGCAACGATAGTTGGTGCAAAGTACTAGCAATTTGCTGAGTTTGAAGAATTTATTGCTTGGCTTGCAGCTTACACAAGAGGGATAATTTCAAATTTTCAAAATGGCGTCACTCATTAACGGCTAAATAAAAGTAGCTCAAATTTTGCACAAATCTATAAACGGACCTAATGCAGGGGCACTTTTTTCATTTTTTTGATTTGTGCAATTTTGAGTATTTTATAAATGTTCAAAAACTTTAGAAGTCAATATCTCACGGAATTTAAGGTTTAAACAAAAAATGAAAAAAGTGCCCCTGCGTACCTCTTTAAGGTGCTGGTATCGTTTTGTGCAGTGCTTTTGTGGTGATTTTTCGAAACGCTGTAACTTTCGCAATTTTGGGAGTTGGAAAGAGCTTTATGCATCGTTTTAAAGCTTATTATGTGTACAACCACATGAGAGTACGAAACTAACAAAATTAGCAACAAATTAGCAAAAATTTTCTAACAAACTGACATCTGACAGCTGAATATCGACCGAAAATTTTTGAACATCGATTTCTCTAAACTGAAGGACCGGCTAAAATTTCTTTATGTGCCACTATATGAAGGACATGTGGGCCGAGGGACATTTCTTTGGATTTGCCTCAACAAGTCTCAATACTTCAGAAAATCTGGCAAATGTGCGGTGACACGAAATTTCGCAACTTTGTATTGAGTTTTCTCGCAACTGGAGACGTTTTAGCTCAAACCGAGAAAAATGTCCCTCCGCCATAGAGCGAATTTTCATTCTGCCGAAAATCACGCGAATTCATTGGGTAGTTTTTGAGAAATCAATGTTCAAAACAAAATAATCGCAGTTTTGCTAAAATGGTTTTTCGGCGAATTCTCTAGCATAAAGTAGCGAAATCCGGCGAATAGACATTGATAAAATGTGCAATTGAACGGTGTATCGATTGAGTATAAATAAGTTAAAATTGTCTCTAATATTTGGCAGTAATTTTGAAAAAACTGATTTCTTCAAAAATGGCCATTTTTTGACCCCAAAAATCGTTTTTGGCTTATACTGCCTTAACCACTGGAGATGGCTCAAAGGTTGTAAAAGCAAAAATGTTCATTTTGGTGCCCTCTTTCCAGTCATCACAACCAATCTGGTGTATCGACTACGTACTGAGAGAATAATGGCAAAAACCAAAACTTTCTTATCTTTTTGCCTAAAAATACGGGACTGGTCCCAGAATGTTAAAGAGCACGAAAATAATGTATTTGGAAAGTTTCTTCCACTTTCATAAAGAATTGAACCTTGTAGGGTCGAATTTACACAAAGCGATACCAGCACCTTAATAAACGTACATGCAAAATTTGAGCAACTTTGGTCGAAGCATTTATGAGAAAACTAAATTGGAAAATTTCGCTCTAATGGCTTTTGTTTTGGCATATATATGCCATATTTAATGATTTTAATAAGTTGCGTAGTGCATTTTATAAAATAATAAAGAAATCCAACACAAAAGCATCATGAAATATCCTTTAGAATTCATTTTCGTACTGTTGTTTTTTACTTTGCTAAACGAAATGAGAATGGTCAACGTAAATTTACCAATTATTCAACCGCCTGTAACTTTTGATACAAACCACGTGCAGAAGTGATATGCACATCGTTGTAAAGCTCTTTTTATGCTCTTTCATATAGCTTATTCGACTTAATCGTTTGGGGCTTTACTGAAATTTCGATTTTTAAGCCATAATGGTAGCTAGCCAAGCTCTTAGTCTCAGTTACTGAAATTTTGTCAGAACATGCCCCGCCAACCAAAGTAACTTCAGTAGGGATTTCTTTAAAATTGAGCAATCGGTCCAAATTTTACATCAATAATCCCGATAATGGAAGCGCCCCCTTAAGTAGAACTGCTTTCATAAAAACTACTTAGTTTAGCTTAAGGTGGTGATTCCTTTTGGAGACATCAACTTTGAATCCTTATTACTCATTCATTCCTTAGAGTTAAGAAGCCATTTTTATATCAAAATGGATCTTAATATTTTATCTTTCTAATAAATACAATGAAGCTAAGTTTAGACTTTGAAAATAATTTTACTGCATTTTCGAACTAATTTAATTTTCCAGATTTTTTGCTGACTAAAGTAGATTTTTTCGTGAAGCGTCGGCCACATCATTCGATTCCACTATCAAATAGCTGGGGGGGTCCCTTTCTTAATTATTATGACATTATTATTATAAACAAATTAGCTAAAATGTAGGCGCAACCTGGATTTTGCCTACTTCTCCCAACTGTGTCAAGCGACTACTTTAGCTAGAAAGCAGCAATTTGGGCAACCGAAACCGCCATTTTCAGTTTGTCGGATCCTGTGTATAGGCTTTCTGCAGCCATAGAAGCCCCAAACCTTCACTAATCGAGGTGAAATCTTTTGTGGGTGTGTTTTCGATCACGCTGAGTTCGCATAGCTCAAAAAATTTCAATTTCAAAAAATTTGATTTTTTCGATTTCTTGGGTGCCATTGCCCAAAAAAGGCGATTTTGTCGATTTTTGAAGATTAAAGTTGACATAAAATTGTTTTGAGGCGGCAGAATTTCTTGCCATTTGGCACAAATGAGTACTCCTATAGGGCCTCTGTATTTGAATTCACAAAAAATCACCACCGGATCGCCTGGTTAGGAACTAGGGAGTCCTAGTGTTTTTATGTCAGCAATTGGAACCCAAGTTCTTTTTGCGAAGGCTGTACTTAGAATTTAGTTCTCGGTAACGGAAAAGTGGGACTAATAGTTCGAAAATGCAAAAATTATTTTCAAAGTCTAAACTTAGCTTCATTGTATTTATTAGAAAGATAAAATATTAAGATCCATTTTGATATAAAAATGGCTTCTTAACTCTAAGGAATGAATGAGTAATAAGGATTCAAAGTTGATGTCTCCAAAAGGAATCACCACCTTAAGCTAAACTGCTTAAGTAGTTTTTATGAAAGCAGTTCTACTTAAGGGGGCGCTCCATTATCGGGATTACTGATGTAAAATTTGGACCGATTGCTCAATTTTAAAGAAATCCCTACTGAAGTTACTTTGGTTGGCGGGGCATGTTCTGACAAAATTTCAGTAACTGAGACTAAGAGCTTGGCTAGCTACCATTATGGCTTAAAAATCGAAATTTCAGTAAAGCCCCAAACGATTAAGTCGAATAAGCTATATGAAAGAGCATAAAAAGAGCTTTACAACGATGTGCATATCACTTCTGCACGTGGTTTGTATCAAAAGTTACAGGCGGTTGAATAATTGGTAAATTTACGTTGACCATTCTCATTTCGTTTAGCAAAGTAAAAAACAACAGTACGAAAATGAATTCTAAAGGATATTTCATGATGCTTTTGTGTTGGATTTCTTTATTATTTTATAAAATGCACTACGCAACTTATTAAAATCATTAAATATGGCATATATATGCCAAAACAAAAGCCATTAGAGCGAAATTTTCCAATTTAGTTTTCTCAAATGCTTCGACCAAAGTTGCTCAAATTTTGCATGTACGTTTATTAAGGTGCTGGTGTCGCTTTGTGTAAATTCGACCCTACAAGCTTCAATTCTTTATGAAAGTGGATGAAACTTTCCAAATACATTATTTTCGTGCTCTTTAACATTCTGGAACCAGTCCCGTATTTTTAGGCAAAAAGATAAGAAAGTTTTGGTTTTCGCCATTATTCTCTCAGTACGTAGTCGATACACCAGATTGGTTGTTATGACTGGAAAGAGGGCACCAAAATGAACATTTTTGCTTTTACAACCTTTGAGCCATCTCCAGTGGTTAAGGCAGTATAAGCCAAAAACAATTTTTGGGGTCAAAAAATGGCCATTTTTGAAGAAATCAGTTTTTTCAAAATTACTGCCAAATCTTACAGACAATTTTAACTTATTTATACTCAATCGATACACCGTTCAATTGCACATTTTATCAATGCCTATTCGCCGGATTTCGCTACTTCATGCTAGAGAATTCGCCGAAAAACCATTTTAGCAAAACTGCGATTATTTTATTTTGAACATCGATTTCTCAAAAACTACCCAATGAATTCGCGTGATTTTCGGCAGAATGAAAATTCGCTCTATTGCGGAGGGACATTTTTCTCGGTTTGAGCTAAAACGTCTCCAGTTGCGAGAAAACTGAATACAAAGTTGGGAAATTTCGTGTCATCGCACATTTGCCAGATTTTCTGAAGTATTGATACTTGTTGAGCCAAATCCAAAAAAATGTCCCTCGGCCCACATGTCCTTCATATAGTGGCACGTAAAGAAATTTTGGCCGATTCTTCACTTTTGAGAAATCGATGTTCAAAAATTTTCGGTCGATATTCAGCTGTCAGATGTCAGTTTGTTAGAAAATTTTTGCTATTGTTGCTAATTTTGTTAGTTTTCGTACTCTCATGTGGTTGTACACATAATAAGCTTTAAAACGATGCATAAAAGCTTTTCCAACTCCCAAAATTGCGAAAGTTACAGCGTTTCGAAAAATCACCACAAAAGCACTGCACAAAACGATACCAGCACCTTAAAGAGGTACGCAGGGGCACTTTTTTCATTTTTTGTTTAAACCTTAAATTCCGTGAGATATTGACTTCTAAAGTTTTTGAACATTTATAAAATACTCAAAATTGCACAAATCAAAAAAAATGAAAAAAGTGCCCCTGCATTAGGTCCGTTTATAGATTTGTGCAAAATTTGAGCTACTTTTATTTAGCCGTTAATGAGTGACGCCATTTTGAAAATTTGAAATTATCCCTCTTGTGTAAGCTGCAAGCCAAGCAATAAATTCTTCAAACTCAGCAAATTGCTAGTACTTTGCACCAACTATCGTTGCTGAAAATTTGAAAGAGATTGGTTGAGAATTGAATGCAGGAGAGCCGGTCCCGATAAAATGGAAGCGCCCCTTAAGGTGGTGATTCCTTTTGGGCACAAATTGTTGGTTGGCGGCGCAAATCAGGATGAAATTTGGCGAAACTTTCCGAAATACATTCTTTTAGCGTTCTAACACCCTCCGCGCAATCCCGGTTCAAAAATTCGAGATTTCCGATCAGGGCGGTTTTTCCCAATTTCTGAAAGTTTGGCTGCAGCTATACAGTTATGACTATATTCATTTGAAAGATCTCGTTGAGCTTCACATGTTTGCTTTTTAAAGCAAGTTTCTAGCGTTTCTCTACCGTGAGATATAGCCGATTTTCTTGTTTTGGCGTCGAAAACTTGTCATTTTTGCAAAAAAAAATCAAATAATCCATCATTTCTTTGAACTACACAAGCCGGTAAATCAAACTAAGGGCGTCGATTTGAAGGTCTCACAGGACAAATTATCCGACGCATGATCGTCTTCCAACTGCGATCCTGTAGGCTGCTATCATAAAAAATGTAGTTTTTGCAAAAACACGACCAATTTTTTTTCCAAAGATTGTGGAGGATTCACCATGAAAGTTGGAGGGCTGCTACTTATCAAATGGGTTCTGCACAAATATACCCAGGGACGTTTTTTTAGTTGCCTCGATTACTGCTTTCTAGCTAAAGTAATCGCTTGACAAATTTGGAAAAAGTAGGCAAAATACAGGTTACGCACACATTTCAGCTTATTTTTCTACAACGAAGAGCGATTTCACAATAAATAAAAAATCGTCCCCAGCTATTTGATGGAGGTATCGAGTGATATAACCGATGTCTCGCAAAAAAATTTACTTGAGTCTGCAAAAATTCTGGAAAATTATACTTCTTCTAAAATGTGTTAAAAATATTTTAGAAAAGCAACTTTTAGTTTTGTCGCGTGCATTAAAAAGAGAAAATGTCAGGCTACATTTTGATATAAAAATGGCTTCTTAACTCCAAGTAATGAACGAGTAATAACGGTGCAAACTTTTGTGACCAAAGGGAATCACCACCATAAGGTGGTGATTCCTTTTGGGCACCTATTATTGGTTGGCGGCATAAATCAAGATGAAATTTGACGAGACTTTCCGAAATACGTTCTTTTAGCGTTCTAACACCCTCCGAGCAGTGCGGATTCAAAAAAATCGAGATTTCCGGTCAGAGTGGTTTTTCCCAATTTCTGAACGTTTGGCAGCTGCTATGCAGTTATGACTATATTCATTCGAAAGATCTCATTGAGCTTCACAGTTTTGTTTTTTAAAGTAAGTTTTTAGCTTTTTTATGCCGTGAGATATAGCCGATTTCCTTGTTTTGACGTCGAAAACTAGTCAATTTTGCAGAAATCAAATAACTAAACATTTCTTGAACTATGCAAGCCGTAAAAATCAAACTAAGGGCGTCGATCTGAAGGTCTCACAGGGACAAATTATCCGACTCATGATAGTCTTCCAACTGCTATCCTGTAGGCTGCTATCATAAAAAATATAGTTTTTGCAAAATCACGACCAATTTTTTCCAAAGATTGTGGAGCATTCACCATGCAAGCTGGAGGGCTGCTACTGAACAAATGTTCTGCACAAATATACCCAGGGACGATTTTTTTAGTTCTTTTGCTTTCGGCTGCTTTTTAGCTAAAGTAATCGCTTGACAAATTTGGAAAAAGTAGGCAAAATACAGGTTGCGCACACATTTCAGCTTATTTCTCTATAACGAAGAGCAATTTCACAATAAATAAAAAAATTGACTCCCAGCTATTTGATGGAGGTATCGAATGATATAACCGATGTCTCGAACACCTCCAACTTTTTGAATTCTAACTCATAGTGTAAAACTACCCGATTAGCTAAGGTCAAATTTGTTCCATCATTTATAAAGATTTTTCACGAAAAGAATACGAAACACAAGGAATATTTCACACCACCTAGGGATCACATACAACTATTTCGTATAAGTCTAGTGCTGTCTCCCTATGAACTGGAATCACTGTCACACTTGTGACTTCTGAGCAGTTATGGCTAAAAATTTCCAACAAAGCTTTTGTTTTCAAAGTGGCAAAAATTAACTTCACAGCAACAGTAATTGGTCTATTAACAATATAAACAGTCAATCAGGCTTGGGAATTCAAGCAAATCCATCGATTTATCATCTAGATGTTGTCGTTAGTATGATCGTCGAGCATTGATAATGGTCAAGTTAAAAAATGCCGAAACATGCTCATATGAAACTTGACGCTTTTGAAGTTGTGTCGATAGATCGCAACAAGTTGATCAACCAAATCACATTCAGTGAACTCATGCCGCGGGTGTAGTTTTAACAGTATAGAGACTAGGATGGTACGAATAAGAAATTGAGAGGTCGGGCCTATCTAAATGATCAGCTGCGCGACTCCGCCTGGCTCGACCAAGGCCTGGCCTTCGAAGCCCAGGTCCGCTACTAGGCCCGACTCCAGAGCCCCGCTACTTAGTCCGGCTGGTAGGGTGTTCCCGGTAGGCCCTGGATGAGCTCGGAACCTGAAGAGCCCGGGAAGTCCGGTAGTCCAGTAAACACTGTGGGCTCAGCCTCTAATGCCGGGCTCCGGTAGCGGTATTCAGCCAGAGTCGGGTCCAACAAAAATTCTTCCGCGCTCCGGGTTCGGCCCTGAACCTGAAATTGCTAACGACACGGAACAACCCTAATAGGGACGTTCCACTTCTGTCTTCTACCTTTCTGTTTGGCCGAAGCGACAGAAAGGTGTGCACATGCCCTTTGACTGAGCATCGGCATAGTTGGACATCAGATGAACTATCTTGCTGTCAAACCACCGGACCACACAGTGATAGTTTGTAATTCCCCGAAATGAAAATTGCTATACTTACTGGGTAACAGGTAGAGACGAGCATTTCCGTCCGTCGGCCCGGCGCTGCCGCGGACCGGGCCTACATTCATTTGCTTGCGGGCCGGGCCGGGCCGGTGGGTGAGCATGAAATTTTTTAAGCGGACCGGGCCTAGCATAATTTAGCGTTTCCGTCATGCATCGAAGTCTTTGAAATAATATTGTTTGTAAAATTATGAAAATTTACTTTTGGCAGCTCGGGCCGGGTCGAATTTTGTCAGCTTGCGGGCCGGGCCGGGCCGAAAGTTTTGATAGTGGGCCGCGCCGAGCAAGATTTTGGAGAGAGGACCGGGCCGGGCCGGGCCGGGTTCTGCCGAAAAAATCCGGCCCGTGCTCATCTCTAGTAGCAGGGCATTGTACGCGGGGTTCAGCTTCCTAGAAACTTTAGCTAAAGGTGCAAGGCCCTTAAACTCCCGTTGGAGGGCATCCTCGTCCTAACAATATCCTATGTATGTATGTAGCATAGCTACAGGTATAAGTATATCGTTTTTATGTTGCAGTGACCTAATTGTTTAAATTCACAAGTTAAAATGTGTTAAATTTTCGAAAAGACACAAAACTTTTAAGAGTTTAGCTTTAGCAAAATTTTTACTGCAGAAACCCACAAGTCACACTTGTGTTAAAATAATCTAGGACAATTTCTGTTACTGTGAATAATATCTTTGCATCCATAAATAGCTCTTTAAAATCTTTGAACTATTCCCCACAGACCATAATTTTTTGTAAAAGATTGACTGCTAGATGTTTTCCCCAATTTTTTCACAAAATGCACCCACCTGTTTTTTTTATAACAACCGCACTCTTTCTGGCTTGCAGTATTTCGCAATAGCACAGACCTTTTTACGTGTGCTTAATCTCCTAATGTCACACTTGTGTCTTGTAGGTTTCAACAGATACGGGAGAAGCCAGTAGCGAAGTCTCGGCTTCTCAACGATTTTGTCACACTTGTGACTTGTAGTCACGAAAGGGTTAAAGTAGCTGCTTTTGTGAAAGGGCGCCTACTTAAACCATTTAAGTCAAGTCGTTTAAATAGAAGTGGGTTTCACAAAAACCACTTCGTTTAAGTTAAAGCCGTTTAAGGGGGGGGGGGGACACTGTTTTGCCGATTTTTCGACCATCTCCGATTTTGCTCGGAGATGCACATCTCTGATTGCTGTGTACTATTGTACAAAGTTTGCAAAACCATTGATGGTTGTTTGGGTAATTGTGAAAACTGGAGTAGTTGAGAATCAATGCATGCAATATTAAATGACTCACTTGCCTTACTTGACTTAACGGCCCAAGATGAAGACGTCCATGGATGCCGCCGTGTTCTGCCAACCATCTTTTCCAGTTGGATCTGTCCTGAGCCAATTCATACCAGTTCAATGCAGGTGGTTCAATGTGAGTCTGTTGCGAGCTTCAGCACACAAACAGCGTGCAAATTTTTTGAAGTGGACATATTCAGTTGTG